>SNQJ01S0045439.1:8282-39179 GCA_010110895.2 Picea sitchensis
CCAATTGTTTCTCTGGTTGAGCCAGGAGATTCCTGCATAGAGTGCAGTTGAATTCCTCCACATAGAGTGCGTTAGGGAGGCTAAGTAGATGAACTCTTGTTCTCGTTTGCCCAGAGTGAATTGGGTTTCTTGAGTCGAGCAGGGAAAGTGCAGGTCGAACTTGAGGTTTTCAGTCGCTAGCTTGAGCCAAAAAAGGCAGGGATTCCTATGGCTTGGAGCGCATAGAATTCCAAAGTGATCAACACTTGGAGAGTGGTTGAGGCCGTGCATCAGGGTGTGCTTATAACCCTTGGAAGAAGCAGAGGAAATAAGCCCAAGAGGGATAGTTCCTCGTACATACCATAGGAACAAACCTGGGTGAGATTTGAACCAAAAGAAGCTTCGAAGCAAAGCAGGTTTTCAAGGCGGGGAATCATCGGCCAAGAATTGCTGAAAGAAATCGTAAAGTCCCGAGGATCATTGGATCGTGGAAGAGTCGCGAGGGAGATAACCCGTAAGCACTGGCGAGAAGGATAAAAGTCCATCGGGCTTCGGTGGTTCGACATTCGGGGGTTGGCGAGGTAAGAATTTTACACCTCGTGAAATCGCGAGTCGCGATTTCCCGAATTTATCGGGCTATTGATCGTGACTAGGACAGGTGGCACGAATCCGGAGAATCGGGGTTTCGGCATTCCGGATTTCCCAATGCAAGGAATTCGTGACAGTTGAAATCATGATCCCGCGATTCCCGATCGCATGAGCGGAAGAGGACGTGGCAGCGTGGGACTTGAAGAATCCAGTGGAGACAGGTGGCGTCAATTTGGAGTTCGGGGTTCGGGGATTGAAAAAGGCAGTGAAACATGACATTGCCATTCCCTATTTCCCGATAGGGAAATCCCCGACGCGCGAAAATGTTGACTGTGGACTCTCGGGGTTCGGGGTTTGGAGCTGTAGGTGAACTGTGTTCGCTTGAACCGTGAATCCCCGAGTCGCGATATCCCGATTTCCGAAGGAGGGGGAATCGCCGAGGGAGTTACTGTGGGTGACTCGTGACTCCCGAGGGGAGTTGGAAGAGCTTAGACTCTTCGGGCCCATGGTTGAAGGAGATCCTGGTGGGAGTGGCTTGCTCATTGAGGGGCGGGTTGCGTCAAATATGTTGAGGCCTTTCTCTGTTCTATCTCTATCATCCAACCCGATTGGATAATAGAATCAAGGGATGAGTAGAACAATGACGAAAATGTGTGGACTCTCATTCGGAGGTTGTAGTAGGATTCTAGTGCATCAGATATGTTTACATGGAAAAATGATTCACTTGGTACAAAGATCACTTATATTTATCTAAAAACTCCCAAATCAAACAAAATGTACTATTTGAATTGCACACCACTCTGCTAAGAGGGCACTCATGATTTTTGAAAACCTACCATATGGTCAAGAAGGAATTTGTTTGGGATGGCCTTAAAACTCATGTTCAAAGGTTTGTGGAAGAATGTTTGGTTCACCAAAAAAATAAGGTGGAAAAAATTAATACCCAGGTATTTTACAACCATTAGCCATCCCAAGTTAGTGTTGGGAGGAGGTTTCCATGGATTTCATCATAGGGTTACCGAAGTCTGAAAGAAAAAGTGTCATCATGGTGATTGTTGATGAACTGACCAAGTACAGACACTTTTTTTTACTCTCTCATCCCTTCAAAGCAAGTACATTTTCCAATGCATTCATGGAGACAGTTCAAAAGATATATGGAATACAAAAGATTATTGTAAGTGACAGAGATCCCATCTTCACTAGACATTTTTGGACATAATTATTTTCTTGTTTGGGTACTCAATTGGCTCATAGCTCATCCTATCATCCTCAATTTGATGGACAAACCGAGATAGTGAACAAATGTCTAGAAGGATACCTTCGTTTATTTGTCTCTGATAAACAAACACAATGGTTCAAATGGTCACCCTTGGCAGAATGGTCGTATAACACTTCCTTTCACACTACAACAAAAATGACAACATTTATGGCACTCTATGGATACGACCTTCCTTCCATCACTTCTTCTCTAAAATAAAAATCTAAGGTTCAAGCAATGGAAGATCATATCAAGCATCAACAACAAGTTCAACAAATCTCAAAGGAAAACCTGGCTATGACACATAATTCCATGAAACAACAAGCAGATCAACGTCATAGTGAAAGAATTTTTGAAGTAGGGGATTGGGTGTTTTTAAGACTACAACCATACAATCAAATGTCTCTCAAGAAGTCCTATAAGGATAATAAATTATCACCAAAGTACTATGGCCCTTATAAGGTGTTGAAAAATATTGGTACTATGTCATACAAATTGGAGTTGCCTGCATCTTCATGCGTACACCCAATTTTCCATGTTTCATGCTTAAAGAAGGTTATAGGTGACAAGATCCCAGCTCAAACTGTATTTCCGGAACTTGATGAGGAAGGAAAAATCATATTGGAGCATGAAGCCATCACTAACATGAGAATTTGCCAGCTGAGGAATAGATCCATTTTAGAGTATCTCATTAAATGGAGGAAACTATCAGTTGAAGATTCCACTTGGGAAGATGAATATTTTATAGAGAAGCATCCAAAGTTACTCAAGCATTGTGGAAAATAATTGTCTCAATGGGAGGGGCATGTTAAGCCCTAAATAGTGGCACATTACCCCTTAATTGGGGAATATTACATTAGTAATGTTATTTTATTTCTATTGGCTTGGACCTATAAGTTGTAATTGTACCTCCTAGTCTCCTATATATACCAAGGATACATTTTCATTTGGAATAATCTTGTATTTTATATTGTGTATAAGGAGGTTTCCCCCTCGAAGAGGCTTATTATCTACAATTCTTTCTTTTTCAAGGCATTGAGTACTTATTCTGAGTTTTTTCTATGCTATATTGATATTTGGTTCTTAACAATAGTGTTAACATGTGCACTAGGTTCTAACTTCACGCGTAGTGTGCTTTTCATATGCTACTTCAAACATAGATCCAAATTCTATGGAAAGTATTTTAATCATATAACATTATACTATGAAATTTTTTATGGTATGGATACGTTAATACCCTAGCGTGTGGACTCTGAACTATGACAATGATGTCTCCTAGTCCACTAGGGTCATAGCCTTGCGTTATATTTTTTTTACATGTATTTATTTAACATAGTAAATATAACATATTTTATGAAATTCAATAGTATGGATAACATGGGTATGAGGTAACCCTAATATGTTATTTGATGGGCCTTATGCTATGGACCTTGGTAGTCATAGTTACCAATTTAAAAATGCATTCAAATGTATGACTTTAAGTTCAATATCAGGGTAAATTAGATTATTAGTTAATCTAACGAAAATGTTATGATTTATTTTAATAATAGCAACACTAAGTTTTTCCTTGGACAGTAAACCTCCTTCAAACTTTTAGGATAGATAGTCCAACAGAGTAAAACTTTTATGCATACAAACAATGTCTTATATATAAGAGAATATTTTCATGTGTCACGAAATGTCTCCTAGTCCACTAGGGTCATAGCCTTTATGCTTATATTTTTTTACATGTATTTATTTAACATAGTAAATATAACATAATTTATAAATATTTTATGAAATTCAATATATGGATAACACGGTGATGAGGTAACCCTAATATGTTATTTGATGGGCCTTATGCTATGGACCTTGGTAGTCATAGTTACCAATTTAAAAATGCATTCAAATGTATGACTTTAAGTTCAATATCAGGGTAAATTAGATTATTAGTTAATCTAACGAAAATGTTATGATTTATTTTAATAATAGCAACACTAAGTTTTTCCTTGGACAGTAAACCTCCTTCAAACTTTTAGGATAGATAGTCCAACAGAGTAAAACTTTTATGTGTACAAACAATGTCTTATATATAAGAGAATATTTTCTTGTGTCACAATTTTAAATAATTTGTTGATTTATAGACTTAGTTCCATACAATAAATAAATAAAAATTAGTGATATTTGGGGTACGTTACAGAAATGAAGGACGACATAGTAGATTTCTTGGTTATATGTCTAGAAATTTAGAAAGTAAAGGTTGAACAATGACATTTAGTTGGATTATTGTAGCCACTTGCAATACCAGAATAAAAATGGGAATCAATTTTGATGGACTTTGTAGTGGGATTTTCGATGATGTCAAGGAGACATGACTTAATATTATAAGTAGTGGATTATTTGACGAATGGTGTACATTTTATTCCATTATAAATATAAATATTTTTTGTAAATGAGATAATGAGACTATAGTGAATTCTATGAAATATCATTTTGCACATAGGTTGAACTAGTTTCCAAGAATCCTTAGGAATGCAAATTCATTTTAGTATGGGAAATAATCATGAAATAGATGAAGAAACAAAAAGATTAAATTAGGTGTTAGACGATATGTTCCATATGTATGTAATGGACAATCATAATTGTTAGGAAAAGTAATTACCTTTTTGGAATTTGCATTCAATAATAATTCTTAGAGTTTGATAAAGATGTGACCTTTCATTTTTTTTTAAATGGTATTCATGGTAGAACTCCTGTCAATTGAGGCATACTTGAATATACAATTATAATTGAGAAACAAATAGTAAAAGTAAAGAAGAGAAAGTGAAAAAATATAGGAAAAAATAAAAGAATCTCAAAGTATACAATAAAATATGTAGATATGCATAGAATATATATAAACTATAAAGAAAAATACACAATTTATTTATGAGTCATATTGTTAGGTCATCAAATCACCATCTTTTTACATACGTTTCCTTTGAATTTCAATCCTTTTAATCATTCTTGTAACTTTGTTTTTCTCCATTTTAATATTTATGAGTGGGATTAGGATTAATATTTTCCAATATATTTATTTTAGTATTTTAAGTAAATTTAAGATTAAATGATAGAACAATAACATGTTTTTATTTATCTTTGAAATTAAGGTCATTTTGGTGATTATTATAGGTACATTTAGAGCTTTCAATAATGCATTTTTTTATCACTTAGCTCCAAATTCGAATTTCCTCTTCAACCATCGAAGATTTGAAGCGGATTTTGGATGATTATTTAAGTATCTTGGATATAGAAGAATCATGAAGCTATTTGATAAGATTTGTTATCCAATATCTTCGAGATCATTTTGGAGATATTGTTTACTTTCTATTTTTTTTAAAATGGTTGTAATCACATGAGAGATTTGTGGATCTTAATTATTTATTGTTTATATTAGTTTAAAAGAAAGTTTATGTAAGAGATGGGTATTAGATATTTTTAAGGGATAGATTCATTAGATTATGATAAACATGTCCACCAAAAATTTTATTCACTCAAATCATATTATAAGAGAAAAAGGTCATTTTTCTATTTTTGTAGTAAATTGACTTCAAAAATCGATTAAAAATTGAGTTGGGACAATAAATATTTGAGGAACCTGATGCATGAGCATTGTCATCAAAGCATGAGTGGAAGACAACTCAGATCCCTAGTGTGCATTTTGGAGTGATTTTTAATTTAAGAAGGGGATATCATGGAAATATCTTGAAAATATTGTAATTTAAGAGCATCTTTAATGCTTAGGAGTTGAACCATCACATGAGATCATCAGGGAATGCATTTTTCTTTAATTTTCTATCTTGCAGTACAGATTCAAAGCATTTTCTCTTATCTGTCTATCTCGAACATTTATTGTAATAAATCCTTCGTAGCTGAAATCATTTATTTTGATAGGGTAGCAATAAGGTAGTTGAAGGGAAAAGATCTATTAGCTCTTTTGTATAAATATATGTATTGTTTCCCAAATGAGGTTGTTGAAGGTTATTGTTGTTGACGATTATTGTTGTTGAAGGTTATTTTTGTTGAATATTATTGCAGCTGAAGGTTATTGCTACTCAAAGTTGTTGTTGTTATTGCCAAGATTTGTTGATAGATGTTGAAGATCATTGCATGAATCCATGTACATATCATTTGAATGAATATAATAGAAAAGCATTGTTCCAAATGTTTGGTGTTGTTGTACTATGTCTATCTAAATGAATGAATGGTAGGATTTCTGTTTAATTACAATTCTTTTAATTACTTGTTCTTATGTTATGAATGCATTTACATGGTTGAATGTATGAATCTGTAAGATATTAGATAAGTTTAAATTGGTTCTCTTCTACGAGCCTGTGCAAGGAGTTCATAGTGTTCGCAAGGTGTGCATTGACAGAGTCTATTTCAACTCAGAAGCTCAAAGGAGATAACATGAAGATTTTGTATGCAAGGAGTGCATAAGTGTCCGCAAGCTATGTGTCAACATAGTCTATTTTGACTCAGAAGTTTTGGATGGATAGATTGAAAGTGGGCATAGGAGGAAGCACATTGAGAGTCATATTGTTTAGAAGGAACAATTCCAAGAGAGATAACTTGGAGCTTTGTATGAAAAGAGTGCATATTTTCCGCAAGGAGTGCGTTGACAGAGTCTTTTGAATTAGAAGCTAGGAGGAGTAAATTAAGAGTATTTACAGAAGAGTGTGAAGAACTATTGCAAGGTTTTCATCCTCATCCACAAAGAAGCTAAGTTGTGGAGGAAGACCTGTTACGAGGCGTGCACAGGGTCAATTTCGACTAAGTGTTGAAGAAGTGCTCTAAGGAGAAAAAGTTTTAAGGACGAATAAGCAAAAATGAGATAGCGGGGTTAGTTATTCAATAAGGAGGAGTCCTTGAAGATTTCATAATTCAACAAAAAAGATCCATTCGGGAGGAAGCGATATCATTCCATATCATCATATCTAGGAGAGCTGCACGAAGGTTAGTTCTGGAGTCTTTCGTCATTTCGTAGTTCGTATGTTTGAAATTGTTTTAAAGAGGGGGGATTGTGAAGTCCTTAAGCTGCAAAGAAAATCCCAGCCATTGGTTGCAGTGAGGGTATGTGGCAGTAGATTAGAGAGATCATGAGAAATAACTCCCAAAGATTTGTGTGGACCTAAGTGCAAACACCGGGAAGTCACGAAGAGTGATGAGATCTGGACTGTCGGATCTAGAGAAGACATGTGGTAGAGATCCACGAGCTTGGAGGAAGAGTCCTTCAAAGGAAAGTAAAAGGAGGAGTATCAAGAAACTCTCGAAGGCCGAAATATTGAAGGATTATGTGCTCGCTGGTATGAAGTGGACGCGTGTCATTAGATGGCAGAGGGAAAATTCTAGCCATTGATCGTTGGATCACATGGCACTCGATCTATCACTTTGGGTGTGAAAAAATTCAGGAGGAAAAGGGGTTGGAATGTTTGGGACTCTCGAACACCGAAGTCTGAAGCACCTTTCAAGGTTTATTCCTGGGTCGTATCCTGAGGTCGTGTGTGGAGAGGGACTAGCAGAAGGAGCTAGCATCCACAAAAATTCAAAGTTTAAAGAGAACTAGAAAAGGGTCATGGGTTCCATATGACATGCACCTAAGGTGATAAAAGGACCTATGTTAAATCTAATTGGGGGATACCAGGGTCCCGAGGAGCTAATTTAGCTCATTCTTGTGAAGATCCTTGATTGGGAGGTCGCAGAAACCCTAGGAGAGAAGGGGGTGTTTCATAATGTGGTATCAGAGCCTAATTTTATTTTCAGATAGCAGAGAAGAGAGAAAGGAAATAGTCTGATACCATCAAGTGGTATCAGAGCAACAATTTGCATGTAGATAGTAGACAAAGGTCAGAAGGTTAAAAGAGGTAGTCTGAGAACATCTAGTGGTATCAGATATATGAAGTGGTATATATGTGAAGGAGAAATGTTCAACGCAATGCCTCCTAGAAGACGTGTAGATCCACTTGTAGAAAATAGATTTGTGGAAAGGGAGATGCAAGAACTTCACACAAGGTTGGATGCTATGGAGACAATGCAAATGATAGAACCTGATGATGGAGACATCACAAAGAAGTGGAAGTTGGATAAGTTGTATTAGAGTATGTTGCGAACGAGCACTTGCTGAAAGCGGTTGTTAAATTGGGAGCTAGACAGAAGATAAACATCCCAATGTATGAGGGAAATTTAGATGCTGAAGAATTTTTGGATTGGATAATATCAATGGACAAGTACTTAGACTATGAAGATGTCGATGAGGATAGAACGTTGAAGTATGTTGTCACCAGACTAAAAGGACATGTAACATTTTGGTGGGATGAACTGCAGGCTTACAAAAGATGCAAAGGCAAGAAAAAGATCAAGAATTGGGACAGAATGATAGCCAAGATGAAGGATAAATTCATATCCAAGGAATATCAGATAAATCTATTGAGGAAGTTGAAGAACCTGAGACAGAAGGGGATGATAGTGAAAGAGTACATAAAAGAGTTCTACAAGCTGAATATCAGGGTTGGACAGAGAGAAAACCATGATGAAAAGTTTGTTAGATATATCAATGGCATGAGATATGAAATATAGGATAAAATCAACATGATGACCATAAGGATAGTGGAGGAAACTTATCATATTGCACTAAAGATAGATGATAAATTGTCCATGACAAGGCACACAAGCCCAAGGTTGAGACTAGAAAACCACATAATCACTCAGAAATAGGAAGAAGTTCCCGAGTTAGACAATATGGTGGAATAAACTCTTTTCCTTGAGGAAGTGGCAGAGGAGGAGAAGTGAAATGCTATGCATGTGGAAATAAAAGGCACATGTATTGGGAATTCCTCAAGATAAACAAAGAAGGAGTAGGTGAAGGTCACATTTCGGAAGTGTAGAAGCGGAATGTTGAAGCAGAAGATGCAGAAGATGGGAAATCTTTGATGATGAAGAAGATTATCTTGAAGCCATAGCCATAGGTTGAAAAACCAATGTAGAGGAACATTTTGTTCAGAACTGCTTCCACGACTAAAGACAAGGTATGCAAGGTGATAATTGATAGTGGGAGCACTGATAACTTAGTATTCACAAATATGGTGGAGAAATTGGAGCTGGAAACAACTACACATTCAAGTCCATATAGAGTCTCGTGGTTGTAGAAAGGGAAATAGGTAATGATTACTAAACAATGCCTAGTTGGATTTAATATAGGATAATATAGAGATGAGATTTTGTGTGATGTGATTCCCATGAATGTATTTCATGTTTTGTTGGGGAGACGATGGAATTTTGATAAGAATTTCATTCATGATGGGAGAAAAAATACTTATACTATGGAGAAGAATGGTAGGACAATAATGTTGTTTCCAATTGAGGAAAAAAAGGTAAAGGAAGAATCCCACACAAGTATAATTATCATGAGTGGGAAGGAAATCCTGAGTGAAGTGAAGAAGGAACAAGAGATGCGGTTTATTATGGTGAGGAATCCAAGAATTATCCTTACAAGTACTTCTATGGATGATCTACCTGAATAAATTCAGGATCTAATGGATAATTTTGGTGACATAGTAGTGGATGAGTTATCGATCTCATTGGCACCCATCAGGAGTGTCAACCATAACATTTATCTAGTAATAGGGGTGAGTCTTTCGAACAAAGAAGCATAAATATTGACACCTCAAGAGAATGAGGAGGTAAAGGAACAAGTCCAGGATTTGATTGATAAGAGTTTGGTTAGAGAAAGATTGATTCCATCTTCAATACCAACTGTCTTAAGTCCTAAAAATGATGGAGTATGGAGAATGTGTACAGACTCAAGGGAAATAAATAATATCATGATAAGGTACATATTTCCTTTACCTAGGATGGATGACTTAATGGATTGTTTGAGTGGAGTAAATTATTTTTCAAAGATAGATCTGAAGAGTGGATATCACCAGATAAGAATGAGAGAAGGTGATACATGCAAAACATCCTTCAAAACAAACAGAGGGTTGTATGAGTGTCTTGTTATGTCGTTTGTCTTAACAAATGCCTCGAGTACTTTTATGAGGTTGATGAATGAGGTATTGAAATATTTTATTGGTAAGTTTCTAATTGTATATCGAGATGATATATTAGTCTTCAGTAAAAATGAAGAACAACATTTGAGGCACTTGGCATTGGTGACGATAAGATTGCAATGAGAAAATTTTCTGATAAATCTGAAGAAATCCTCCTTTATGAAGACATAACTCATTTAATTGGGTTTTTTGATCTCTTCGAATGAATTGAAAATGGATCCATAGAAGGTGCGAGCAATCAAAGAATGGTCGTCGCAAAGAAGCATATTTGAGGTGAGAATCTTCCATGGATTCACAAGTTTTTATATGAAGTTCATTAGAAATTCTAGTGCCATTTGTACACAAATGATGGATACGATGAATGAAAGACACAATTCTTTTAAGTGGACAAAAGAAGATAAGAAAATATTATGTATATTGAAGGAAAATATAACAGAAAAACTAGTTATGGTCTTGCCATATTTCGGGAAGACATTTTAAGTAAGATGTGATGCTACTGGAGATGCAACTAGAGCAGTATTAAGCCAATATTATAGGCATGCTGCATATTTCAGTGAGAAGTTGAATGACTGATCTAAACCCAGGAGTGATAAGTTTCCAATAACTGGTTAATTATGTCACTCCTTCAAAAGGGTTAGTAATAGATCATTTTAGTTGAGCGATTTTCAATTAAAGGTAAAGTTGAAGTCTATGTGCTTGAATTCGAAGTGAATGAAAACCTCTTTAGTCTTCCTTATGTGAAATGTTCCATTATTTTATTTAAAATCCTATGTGAAGAAATTCATGGAAAAACAACATAAGAACATAGTACACATAATGTATAAGAAAGTGCTCATGAGTGGCTTTGGTTTGTTTGAAAGAACTCAAAATCTCGGTCACTGTTTCATAGCGGATCGGTAACTGGTAGTGGGTGAGGAAAGCCATAGCGAGGGTGTTGAAGTCGGCGAAGAAAAATCGTGGTAATTCTATATACCACTTCACAGTAGAATCCGTGAGGGTTCACTGAAAAAGGCGTAAACGAATAGATTCATACATCAAGGAGTTGGATGAACACCAAAGGTGAAAAGTCATTACATGATTGTTCGGGTCCTCTCCCAGTTTTCCATCGAATTCAGGGATGTCGGATGGTAGTTTGGTCGGTATAGAGGGCCATTGGGGAGAGTGACAGATAAGATCATTTAAAATCCTTGATAGATCCGGGAGGTCTAGGGTGGCTAAGAAAGGTAACTTTCTATTCATATGCGGGTACTGGTGACTTTAGGGAGGGAGTCCTATTGGCAAACCAGTGGGACCATAAGCAGTTTGCATATATTGCAAAGATCCAGGTAGATTCGATGGTTGGTGTGGAGGTAAGTAACTTATAGGGTTGTACCCTTGAATGGGGGTGTGGGGTTGAGCATTCAAGCTCCAAATAGGATTAGACGTACCTATATAGGGTTGGCTTGTACTACGGGGTATGACGGAGCTAGCCAAAAGTTGTTGCCCCCCAGTCAAATGAGGGTTATGTTGTATAAGATGATTCCAATACTGGGCCAAAGATGGAGGTATGCTTTGTCCATAGGGTGGGGTTGGTGGGGAGTTTCCCTCTAATCAGGGGTTGTGTTCCGATTGGGATTTGTCCTGCAAAGGGGGGTTGATTTGGGCCTCCTTGGTGAAATTGTTCACCAATAGGAATCTAGTAATTTGGTGTGAATGATGGAATGGTGCCACTAAGATCAGTGCCTCCTATAGAGGATGTAATAGGGCCTATGAAAGTAGGTGGAGGAATTTTCAGAATGAAACCTGTAGGAGAGTTCCCAGAAGGAGTTGGACCATGAGGAGTTCTGGATGTGATTTGTATGGGAGAGGGAATAGAGGCATTCAACGCATGGTATCCAAGTGGAAGTGTCAGGGTGACTGTGGGAGAAAACGATGTGTCAATGGGGGCTTGGCTAGCCACGATAATCTCGGTGTGAAGGCTCATAGTATCTATGTAATGGACCACTTGTAAAGGGAGAGTCAAGACGTGGTCATCTCGTGGAGCTTCTATACTTGGAAAATAATAAGCAGTAGTGAAAGGTATTGCATCTAGATCAGATGTTTTGCGTAGCGCAGGTGAGACGGTGATATCAATGCCTGCTCCTGAGCCAAAGAGATCCCATCTAAAAATGACAATAGTCCAAAAAGGATCTTGACCCTCGGGTCTTGGGAAAGGTCCAGTCGGTGATCCAGAAGATAGAACAACTAAGTCTCCAGAATAATTCACTTGCATAATACGTCTCTCGGAGTCAGGATGAATTCAAAATTCCTCTTGAGAATTGGTAATTCAGAACCATTCTATAGAGTCAGTTCTTTCCACTTGTGGAGTGGTAACGTCTTGGACTTTACTCTGTTGAGGAGAGCCCTCTGGTGAGTTGGTAGGAAAGGGTTGAGAACCTTCTAGATTTTATGGGGGTAAGATTTTCATTCTATGTGAACGACATGGAGGGTCAATTGTGATTGAATTGAAAACTTACAAAGAAAATTATATGGTCAACTTGGGTAAACAAACAACATGTGCTAATAAAAATCTAGGAAGCAAAACTGAGCAAACAAGACCTTCTAATTCCGAATTCACTAGTTGGTGATGAAATCCAACATCGAAATAATGAGACAAGAAGGGGATGGGCTAGGGTGGAAAAGTTACATTGACGACCTACTTAACGGACTTATACCCTGGTGCAAGATCCCACACATCATCTTGGGTATACCCTCCAAGGAGCCCGAGTGAGTTTGGCCAACATCAATTCCAGGTACCGTGAAGACTTGCCCCTTCACATTCACCTTGTGTAATACCCTAAGAATATAGGCCACTAAGGTTACCACCAACAACAATAAATCAATCTCTAGAGATAAGGGCCACTAAGGTTACCACCAACAACAATAAACTCGGGGCATGTACTGACATGGGGGGACAGTCGACAGTCTGATTCACAAGCAAGGGCAGGGTATCTAGCCCAAAATTAGCTTGAGAGGATTCCACTCATCATTGTGGGTATAACCTCAAGTGACCCCCATAATATGTGCATTCTCTACACTGATATAAACAAAGCAAGGTGAGTAACTCTGTCAATATCAATGCGACCTCGGGTTTGACCCTTGTGTGAGAAGGGCTTCCCAGGACAAAATGTTGCAAATGGAATTTGACACTCCTTACCACAAGATTATATTGTGGGTTTTGGGCTTTGGACAGTGTATCTCTCTTCCTATTCCAAATCTCTATCCTAGCTAATGTTGGTGTAATAGATTCCTAGAAAAGAGTTACTAGTTAAATTTTTAAAATTGCGCAATATTATTAAAGGTTTTTGTTACTTAAAGGAGACGGAAATGAGACCGATGTTCTGTGAGACTCTAACCCAACTATGCATAGATAGGAATGAAATATGCCAATCTTTTGTTTGATGAATCCTATTTATAGGAGGGAAAGAGAAGTTTTCTAGAACAATTTGAACTACGATATACGATCTTCTTTGAAATGCAATATCAACGAATCATGACCAATGCCAATTCGCTATTCTTTTTATTTCAACAATTGAATGCCAATATTTTCCAAATAAAAAATTTCTTTAAAAAGAAAAATGTCTTTTAATTTTCGATAGAATCCACACAACAGTGGTAGAACTAAGAAAAACCAACAACTAATGAAAAACAATATACAACAAAACCCAAACCAATCTTTCAATGAAGACAAAAATAACAAGTAGACAAGCCTAGTCTTTTCAAATGCATGAGGGAAACAATATTCCAAGTAACGAGAAATGGATAAAGATGATTAATCTCAAATTTTAAACCAATCACCGGCTCCCAACCAAACAAGCACTCAGATTTCAGAACCAAAGGTTATATCCTCGTTAAGAAAAGGTCAAGAGATAATTGTTGAGAAAAAATGAACAAGAAGAGATTTCAATTTCCAAAGACAAATCATTCACACAATCTGAAGTCAAGAAACAATCAATCACTAGAAAAAGAAGTTATTTTCAGACACACATACAAATATGGGCATTTGAGCATACAAAAAAACTTAATCCCAAAATTTTGCAAATGGGTTTGCAGGCAGGCAATGGTATGTAGTGCGAGAATGAAGCATTCTCGTAGGCTCGTCACAAGAAGAGTGTGAGAGGTTCGCATTGGACTAAATAGGAGACTGCAAACTCTAGTGGTTCTCGTAGGTTAGAGAAGGGTTCAGTGCGAGAATGCCTGAAACTAAGCAAAATTTGGAAAAAGACAAAAAATTTGAAGGAACCTCTAGACCCAGAGAGTCTGTCAGGGTCTCTTCAAGACTCAGAGATTGATAGAAATGAAAAATGGTAAGGTAAGATAAAATAGCCAAGGAAAAAAACCAAAACCACTAAAAACTGGGTTACATCCCCAGTGGATTCACCAATTTTGTTATCAGACTAATCGGTAGGTGCGGACACTAACATATCTCCCTAGATTCACCTAGATCTAGAACAAAACAGGGATGGACATGACTCTTTCCCTAAGTTGTAATCATTCAATTTGCTAATAGTAAGGAATAAGTGCCATACCTTTATATCACTTCCTTAGGTCTTTGTTGTTCTCGCTTCACTTTAGTTCTCTCATGAGGTCAAGTCCAAGACAACACAAACCAACCAAAGTGAAGATAGCAAAATGTATTCAACATCAAATTAAGCATATGATCAAGGAATTATACAATAAAGTAAGAGTGACTTTATGGGAAAAGGACATGTCACTGTATCATATTAATTGAAAGTAGAAGATACAACCTGATCACCTTGATGTTGCAAGCTTCCTTTCAGTGACCCTTGGTTCCAACACACACACTTGCTTTGTACTTGCATGAAGAAGATCCAGTTCCTCTTGATAGACCAACTAGAGTCTTCCAGCTTCTGTCCAAGTAGGGTTCTTCACACAATTCTTTCACCAATTATTCATTCAATCTTGCTTAACATTTTCCATGAGAAACCTTTCAATATATAGGAGAAGGAGAGATGGTTACATGGATGAGGATGATCCCATCAAATCTAAGAAGTTAGTAAAATGACAACCATATGAATGCCAACTCATTTTCTATAAGATTCCCTTCTAGAACCCTCAAGACCTCTTCTCCTTTCCAATCTTAAAAATAGGTTCACACCCTGTGTATGGAGCAGACTATGAGAAGTTTACACCCTAAGTGAAGGTGGCCTGCGAGAATGAGGGATTCTCACACCCTAGGCTATAGGCAGCTTGCAAACTCACTTTAAAAATATGTTTTTGGAAGGAGACAAGAGCCACTTTTTTCAGGAAAAAAGTCCTTGTTGGGAGCCTGAATACACCATTGTTAAGACATCACCAGAGTGACCAAAATCATGTGTAACAGGGAATATCATGGAAATATCTTGAAAATAATGTAATTTAAGAATATATTTAATTCTTATAAGTTGAACCATCGAATGAGATTGTCGGAGAATGTATTTTTCTTTAATATTATAGAAGTACAAATTCAAAGTGTTTTCTATTATTTGTCTATCTCAAACATTTATTGTAATAAATCCTTAGTATTTGAGAACTTTTATTTCGATAGGATAGCACTAAGGTATTCAAAGAGAAAATATCTATGATGTCTTTTGTATAAATAAATGTATTATTTCCCAAATGAGGCTATTGAAGGTTATTGCTACTGAAGGTTATTGATGTTGAAGATTATTGTAGCTAAAGGTTATTGTTGATGAAGATTATTGTAGCTGAAGGTTATTGCTGGTGAGAGTTTTTTATTTATTGTTAAGAGTTGTGGAGAGATGATGAAGAGCATTGTATGAGTCCATGTACATATCATTTGAATGAATATAACAAAGAAGTGTTGTTCCAAATGTTTGGTGTTTATGTACTGTCTCTATCTAAATCAATTAATGTTAGGATTTCTTTTTAGTTGCAATTCTATGTTATTACTTGTTCTTATGTTACGAATGCATTTACATGGTTGAATGTAAGAATTTGTAAGATATTAGATAAGTTTCATTTGGTTCTCTTATACAAGCATGTGCAAGGAATGCATATTTACCATGGTTCACCCCCTCCTCGGCTACGCCCACAAAGATTTGGATTATTAGGCTCTTCTTGTTATGTTGCTACAAAATATGGTGTCATGGGCACTACAATTTTGATCCTACAACCACAAAACAGGTTCCACCACCTCTATGAGACTCAATAGATCGCACCAGGATCCATAGCATGTGAAATAACCCTTAATATCTAGCTAGTTGACTATCCTACATCTCAACAACTTACAAAAGTTTCTTATATCTTACAGTAGTTTCCTTATCTGAATAGAAAAAAACTCAAGAACAACCATAGAAACAATCACACACCCTAACCTAGACCTCCTAGGTGCATACTTATACTAATTTATAGTTTATCAACCATTACAATATCTTACGAAAACCCTAACCCTGAAGTGGTTAGGTTTTCCTTCATGCACACCTTGCATGTTTTCCTCCTTTGCATGCGGTTTTTCCTTGCACATACTACTGCCAATTGTCTTTTTCCAAATTAAGCTTCGTCTTCCCAAAAATGGGTTTTTATTCAAAATTGTATTGTTCCCAACAGGCTCCCAACACTGACATGTGGCTCATCCCGAGCCACCTAGGCAGTGCACACTGCCTCAACAACCTCTTCTAGGCTATGGAACTTGTTTGCAAGTTCCCTTCCTCTTGCCTTGACCTACGTGACCTTCTCTGTGAGCACTTCTAATGCTTGCGATGTGATATCCTTCATATAGCATGTTACATCAATGTTGTGAATCTTCTCGGAGAAGATTCCCTGGCTGCGATTAATGAAATAAATATTTATGAGTACGTTCCATTTAATTTTCATAAATGCCGCTAGTTGGCACCTTTTTCCCTAACCATCATTTTTTTCTTTTTCAGACCGTTGGTACCTTTTTCCAGTGCCCTGCAACTTTTTATGTGCTACATGAATTTCCACTATGATTTTTTCTTCCTATTATGGATCTGTTGCACAGAGACCTTTTCTCGTTTGTGGAACTGAGTCCACTTTTTCTGTGCACCCTGTTTCCTAGTAATTGTTGTATTTTCTTTCTTTTCTATTTTTCAATTTATTTTTCCTTTTTTTTCTCTTTTATATTTATTTTTCTCTTTTTTATATCTTAAATTCTACTATAGTACACTATGCACATGCATTTCTTACTACATTGTAACTTTTAAGCAATAGGAAGTCGATTGTCCCTGTACAGTTTCAATCGAATCCCATTGAACATTCCTTTCATATATGTTCCTTACAAATATTTTAGTTGCACATATCCCCCATCTGTGACAATATTTACTTCATAAAGACCTAACCAATCCATTATGAATTTAACAGTATGTTGAAATTTTTTATTGTCATAGACCAAGACTAGGTCTCCTTCCTTGAATCTCTTCCTCTTTATATGTATGTCATGCCAAAATTTGTCTATTTCTTTCTGTACTTATTGATGAAATGATGCAAGGATCCTATCCTGTTCCATATCCATTATTTGGTTCAATATTTCCTTTAATGTGCCTCTTTCTCTCATGTTGGTGATTGTTGCTATGTGCAAATTGGGTACCAGGAATTTCATTGGCACCAATGCTTCTTGCCTATACACCAACTTGAATGGTGTATGTCCTATCAACTTATTACTTGTAGTCATGTATGCCCATAGTATTGTTGTTATTTTCAATTCCTAATCATCCTTGTTGAATTTGCATATCTTCATTAAGGCATTTCCCAAGATTGTATTGAAGGCTTCTATTGTTCCATTTGCTTGAGGATGGTATGGTGTACTCTTATGATTATAGACTTCAAACTCCTCAGTCATATCTTTGATAGTATCATTGATACAGTGAGTTCCCTGGTCACTCATCAAAATCCTTTGACAAACAAATATAATGATAACTTACTCAAATAGGAAGTGTGTTGATGTCTGTACACTGCAATCTTTGAATGGTGTTGCTTTTGCCCATCTTGTTAAGTATTCTCTCACAGTAATGATACATCTTGCTCCTAACCTTTTTTTGGTGGATGGATTGGCCCCACAAAGCCTATTTCCCATTTTTCAAATACCTACAAAGTTACTTGTCGTATTAGAGGCATCTCATCCATTCTATTAGGTTTACCAACCCTTTGATAGACATCACATCTCTATAAATACTCCTTAACATATTTTTGAATTGTTGGCCACCATAGTTTTGTGCGTAATACCTTTTGTGTGATATTTTTTCCTGCATAGTGTTCTCTAGTTATTTCCTCACGAGCTTCTGCCAAAATTCTAGGCCTTTCATGTTCTAGTACACATCTTCTCAAATATTTTTTTGCACCCATTGGCTCTTCGATTCTTGGAGCTAAATTGGCTCTCTGAAACCTTAATGGTCTCACTAGTGATTTAACACATTTCCTTCCAGTCTCTTGGTGCAAGTTCTATGGCACCCACAACCTCTCCTTTCACATTGTTGAACTTCTAGTTCTAGGAACTAGCTCTTCTTCCGTTATCTGTTCCCTGTATGTGACCTCGGGCTATGTCCTCATGTAAACATGTAATTATGAGCATGGCCTAAAGTTGTTTAAGGCCCCATCGCTTTTCTCCCTGCAATTCACCTCCAACTGCCACGTCTCCTGTTTCCAATACAGTCGTTTCAGTTGCAGCCCACTCTCAGATTTTTAAACTCCAATCAATTTTTGTCCCTGCAATGCAGCACGACTATTGATCTTGCGATCTCAGGTTGGACCTCTCGATCAAAGGTTCATATCTGCTCCTTTCAAATCAACAATATTGATTTACTTTGAGATTTGGGTTTCAGAGTTTTCAACTCTCAAACCTCACTTTCTCTGTAATGACAGATCTCTTACCACATGTCCTCCTCAAATCGATGGCTCTAACCGTTTTTGGATTTCGGACTTTGGAAATATCAAATCTTAAATTTTTCATTCTCTCAGAGTGAGTGGATTTCTGCCACGCTTCCCTCTAGATCTGACGGTCCAGATTCACTTTAGGTTTCGGGAATTTCGAATCTCAACTGAAACCCACAAGCTTTTATCCGAAGCTTTTGATCGGTCACCATGCGTCCTTATAGATCTGACAATCCATATTTACTCTGGACTTTCGATTTTAGGTATTTTTGTCTCCTCAATACTTCGAATCCTTCAATCTATGAAGCCTCAAAAGAACTCGTGATTAATAATTGTGTAACTTTTCCCAGATCCGATGGCCTAGGATGATCTCATTCCTCTGAACAGATCTCAGTCATCACTTAAGAACCTTAAATAGACTTCCTCCCCCCTATTTATTCTTGGTTGTTGTCTCTCCTGAGATTTATTCTGAAGCACTCCTTACGAACTCAGAATCTCTAACAGAATCTGAGCTTAGTGATTTCTTCCAATGAAATCTCTTTACGCACTCCTTGCGCTTCTTAATCTTGTTCTCGACACTTAGTCAATTTTTGAATCTATGCACTCCTTGCAATAGGTTCTCATGCAAGGATGAATTTCTTATGGAGACTGTGCACACCTTGTAGTAGTCTCTTTGAACTCCTTGCAAAGTAAAGTTTCACATTTATCTCTTCTGATATTTTGAGTCAAACTAAACTCTGTCAACACACTCCTTGCAGACTGTATGCACACCTTGCATGGACTCAATGAAGAGAATGATTGAAAATTATCTAAACACTTCACAGTTTCATGTATTCAACAACATAACTCATTCATTTATGAAACCAAAAATAACAAGGAATTGTAAACTGTAGCAACACCATGCATTGGATCAATTTTCCTCTATTATATTCATTCAAAATTAAATTGGCTACAGTTATGATAAAACAACAACAAAACTCAAAAGAAACTAAATCACAACAAACTCCTACTAACTTTCAACAGCCTCATTCAGGCGTACGCAACCTCTATTTATTTCAGAGGGTTCTTAGGGTTCCACCCCCCCTCGAATACTCACCTACTCGAGAAACAAAACTAACTGCTACTTAATTTCCATTACATTAAAGACTAGGAGTGAAATTCCTAGGTCACTCGTGATCACTCATCTCCAAAGAGTTTGATATTATTTAGTTTTTAATCATTTCAAAAATATTTGCAGGAAACCCCAGTGGTTAAGATTCTAAAATGATTCAAAGGCTCGATGAAACATTGTTTTTTCCCTCCACGTGTGTTTGTTGATGATTCTCCTACATCATACTCCTTTGGGAAAAAAGTCATGGACTCCTGTCCATGAGCTCCCGCATTGACTTTCCATGCTTTTGGATATCAGCTTCATTTTCCCAACTATCATATTCTATCACGTGCCCCTTCCACTTGACTAAATATTCAAAATAGGTCTTCCTCCTGATCTTCTTGCCAATCCTCCAATCAACGATCTTTTCCATCTGTGGTTTTTCTACTGGAGGAATTTTCTTCTCCAACTGAATCTTCTCTTGATCTTCCCATCTCTCTGTGTCATCTTCCCTATAAGGATATAGGTATGATATGTTGAATATGGGTGATATGCCCATATTATCTGGAAACTCAATCTCATAGGCATTTTCATCAAAATTCCTTAAGATCTTACATGGCCCTATCGTTTTCATCTTCAACTTGTTATATGTTCATCTTGGAAACCTTTATCTCTTGAGATGTGCTAGAACCCGATATCCTACTTCAAATTGAACCTCTCTGTGATGTTCATCAACTCGGGGATTGTACTCTTGGCTAGATTTTTGCAACTTCTCTCTGATATGGATATGGAGCTTCTGCATTTCTACAACAAAAAATTCTACACCATTTCTTCTAATCTCAGTCTGTTCCAAGTGTCTCAATTCATATACTCCTCTTGGCTTCATTCCATACAGTATTTGGAATGGGTTCTTTCCAGTGCTCCTTTTTGGTGAGTCATTGTATGAAAATTTTGCTAGTGGCAGAATATGATCCCACTGATTATGATGCTCAGTAACCAGACTCCTCAATAAGTTTCCCAAACTTTTTTTGACCACCTCAATATTTCTATCTATCTGAGGGTGATAAGCTAAGTTGAAGGAAAAACATTTCCCCAACTTCTTCCACAGTTTTCTCCAGAAATGACCAACAAATTTAGTATCTTTGTTTGAGACAATACTTTTGGGTAATCCATGGAAACAAACAACTTCCTTGAAAAATAAATTTTCAAGATGTGTTGTGTAACATCCCCTTTGTTACGGCCACGAGCGAAGCAATTTATTTTCATTTTGTTTTTTAAGAATTAAGAGGCAAGAAGGCAATGAGGACAATGATTTAACTGCACCACAAACGATGAATAGAAGCATGCAACCTAGGAAACAGGCAACTGCGACTCCACTCACTGGCACAAGGGTAGTTGGGAAACATGTACAGAATAAAAAGGAGGAACGACTACCCTCCCGATGCAGCAAGACACTCCTACATGCTAAGGGACAAATTCACCTTCTCGACATAATGATGTTGACGAACAAGACTAGAACCTCAAGGCACACAAACCAAATGCACGAAGGAGTTCCACCCGTGTACCCAAACAACTTACCATGCTCAAAAACACTCCCCAAAACACACCGACTCCAACCATATTTTTGTTCGCCACTATCCCATGGAGTGTGCCATGATCCCCTCATCAGGAATCATGTCATCCCCAGGTGATAGATGCATTGATAACCTTGGCACCACTCATCCTATAAGGACCAGGGACTCTATATAAATCTGACCCACTAGAAGCTAAATACCAAAAGGAAAACCACACCCATACCCCAACAACATGTCAATGAAATGCCAGAGGATGAAGACAAGGGATGATGCAAGCCAATACACAACATCATCCCTGACCCAATCAATCACCCATTCTAAACTAGTCAATGATTAAAATCTATTTTAACATGGGTTCCAATCTAAACGGGGAACGTCAAAGTTTCAATTAGTCAATAATGCACCCGCTAATTTAACGTTAATACAATCAATCTTGCAAGTCTACGTAATCAATACTAAAACTATAATTATAAATACAATATAACTAGCCATTAACTTGAATACCAATATTACCAATATTAATATAGGATGCTACCATTATAACACTTATGAACAATGTAATCTCAACATGTAGTCTAGCCATATTGACCGAACAAACAATACTAGTTGTCTATTATCATTGAGAAGGAACTGCTAACTACTAACATCATTGTAGCAATATAACAAGGCAATTAACATAGTAGTTACCTAACGATTAAATTAGCAATAAAAAGGAAATTCACATGAATTTTATCATAACAAGTAATATTGAAATAACAAGGTGATTAACATGATGATTAACATAACAATTAATATAACAGGAACATGGCAATTACATGACTGATAACATGACAATTAATAGCGCAATAGGAAAGAGATTTGCATAACTGTTATCATAACAAGTAATAAAGCAATAACAAGGAGATTAACATGTTGTTTAACATAAAAATTAATACAACAATAACAAGGCAATTTATATGACTATTACATAACAATTAATAGTTCAATAACAAGGCAATTACATGCTATTAACCATTTAACTCGATGCGACAATTAATCAATAAGAAGGAATCTACGGATCATTAACTCACTGTAGAAAATAACATGGCAATTAATATGGCAAATAATATAGCATTTACATTGCAATTTAACATGGCAATTAACAGTAAGAAGGAAACTGCTGACCATTAATATTGTTGTAGCAATTGTTCTAGCAATTAGTATGGCATTTAATATAGAATTTATCATTGCAATTAACAAGGTAATTAATATGGCCAGTAACATCATTGTGGTAATTAAAGTTTGTTAGTGATAACACTGGGTATACACTCTAAGTGAGGGAGATTAAAAGGATAATACAAGACTACAGAAGGATCAACTCGTGGTCATTCAACAACAACTCAGACAACATTTAAGGCAATTTCATGTCCATTCCAACAAACACGGTCATCATTCTAACTAGCAATTCGTGTCCCTTCAACAACAAACTCAGTCAATCAATTTAAAGGAAAAAACGTGGGTATTTCAACAACAATCTCTGTCAACTTTTAAAAGGAAAAACATGGTCATTTCAGCAACAATATCAGTCAAATTTTAAACACAAAAACGTGGGCATTTCAACAACAATCTATGTCAACTTTTAAAAGAAAAAACGTGGGCATTTCAACAACAATCTCTGTCAACTTTTAAAAGAAAAAAATGTGGGCATTTCAACAACAATCTCTGTCAAATTTTAAAAGAAAAAATGTGGGCATTTCAATAGCAATCTCTGTCAACTTTTAAAAGAAAAAACATGGGCATTTCAATGACAATCTCTGTCAAATTTTAAAATCAAAACATGGGCACTTCAACGACAATCTCAGACATGTTTTGAATGGAAAAATCATGGTTTCTCTTTTTCATTGCCCGGATTCCAAATGAAAACGCATACAGGAATGACCAAGATGCCCTTTCCTTACCAGGATACCAATTATAAAAACACAGACAGGGAAATGATTTTGTTTTTTCTTTGCTAAGATACCAATACAACGTAGACATGACTAACACAAAAGGATGTTTTTCCATTCTAGGATACCAATACAAAAATACAGACATGAAATCAATTTGTTTTTCCATTGCCAGAATACCAATAAAATGCAAACAGGAATAACAAATAAAAACGTTTTTCCATTTCCAGGATACCAATACAAAATGAAAATAGGAAATCAAATAAAAATGTTTTTCCATTTCCAAGATACCAATACAAAAACGTAGACAGGAAATCAAATCGTTTTTCCATTTCCAGGATAATAATACAAAAGTGCAGACAAGAAATCAAATCGTTTTTCCATTGCCAGAACACCAATACAACACAGATAATAGTAAGAGAAACACAAGGATCCAATGGGAGAAGTCATTGAAATGATCACAGGGATTCTAACAGTTAAGGCATAGAGAAAAACCAACAAGGACATAAGATAATCCATACACATAGGTATTTTCTAGATGGTGCAAGTCAAAAAAATCAGCCAAGGAAAACAACGGAGGTAGACGATGGAAAGGAATGTCCTTCACTCATCATCCACACACAGAAAAGAAAGGCATTGAGATCCATAGGTATATTAATGCCGAAGCGATGAATGTAGATCATGCTCCTGATCGACTTCTCATGCGAGGACTAATGAGCTAGGGACGAAAGGAAAAAACAACGACAATCTTCACAAATCAATACACTATAGGGCCGGTCAAGACATGATGTGAATCGAAGGCCATGGGAGTCAATGAATCATCGAGCTATCGGCTATGGAAAAATTCACTCATCAACTAGAATGCTAAGACAATCAATTTACTTACCCAATTAAACATGTAGATCCAAAGCATAAATCCTACTACAATCTACCATGCAAAAATAAAGAAAGTGTATTGTTTCCTGATTGCTCACTCTAAGTTGATGTTTCATGCACTCCATGCAACTCCCGCTTATTGACCAATGAGACTTCACCGGTACCACCCAACCAATGCTAGGGGTACTCTTGTTCCTTCTTATTCCCTTGAGCCGCAAAGGGGAAACACACACTAACTAGAGAATAAACTAGCTCCCAGCTCACCTCGCAAGGCCGATCTACCACTCCTCACTGAGCTGCGTATCCCAACTCCCACAAGCTAATTCAGCCAAGTATATATTTTTGTAGAGTAATGTTATGCAAAATAGAAGAGGTTCATCATCATTTTCCTCCCTCTATTATATAGATTTTCAAAGTCACTTACTTTCCCAAATCCCATTTTATTTAATGTTTAATAAATTAATTCATAAAAATTCCTCCCCGTACATGTGTCACCCATCCCCCTCATTCCTCCAAAAACTAATTTATTTAATTAATTAATTTCCCTTATTTCCCTCACCCACCTAGAGTCACTCCTAGAATCGCTCCTAGGTGTCCCCAAATTCCCTTACAATTTTTAATGACTTTCCCCATTATTAATTTGCTAGTTTAGTTTAAATTAGAAAGTTCTTAAATGGTAGATACCTTACTAAGTTTGACTAACTTCTTTTTCCTAGTCTTTCCCCTTTCTTTTAAGATTTTTTTTTTCCTAGTTTCCTAATTATTTTAGATTTCCCCTTTTTCCCTTTTTAATTACACTCAAAAAGGCATGTGCAGAAACTTACCCTTCTTCCCCCTTTTTTTTAATGAATTAAATTTTTAATTAGCATAAAAGTATGACAATCATTCCCCTTGTTAAGTTTTTATCCCAAAATATTTTTATAAAACACTTTAATTTCTTACCCCCTTCTTGTCACAAGGTTAATGATAATTATCTTTATTATTTATTTTATTTTTATTTTTATTTTTATTTGTATATATGTTTATTTTTATTATTAATTTTCTTTTGTAAAAAGTTAAATTTTACCATGGGCGAACATTAGACCTAGACCTTAAATTCCTAGGTGGGGCGACACATTTTTTTTTTTAGGGAAAGGTTTCAAATCTTCTTTAACACTTTATTGTCCTAAATCCATCTAGGTTTATTCATTTATTAAATAACCATACAATGATCCCTTCAAGATGCACTAGGTGCTCCAAGGGTGCCACTCGCCTCTTTCGGTTTCTCTTGTGTGGCGTTCCCTTGAGGATGCACCACGTGCTCCAAGGGTGCCACTTGCCTCTTTCCATTTTTCTTGCACGACGTGCCCTTCAGGACACACCATGTTCTCCAAGGGTGCCACTCACCTCTTGACTAACTTGGTAGACATAAAAAACTCCTAGATTCAATACTACGCTAGGTGATCTCGTGGGAGACTAAGGGCCTCTAAGGAATAAGGCCCATGCCTTATTACATGCCCCTTAGAATCATCGTGAGCAACTGTCATAGTCTGCCCTCACAACATTGTGGGTCCTCCTGAACTAGGTAATCATTAACCTACAGTTCGAGCCACAATAGGAGTCATAGTAGGCTATGGCAGGGCTGTTGTCCACACCTCTCCCTCAACATCTCTAGTAGTCGAGAATGACCCCTCTACTCCACATGTGAGTCTGATCAGAAAGCTATCATCATCTTGCATCATCAACAAATCATGTCAGAAATATATCCATATCATATAATCTAATCAGATGCACTAATATCACATATAAAACAATCAAACCCCATTAGTTCACTCCCCGACTTGATCCAAAGTCTAAGGGGTTCCCTCGATACCTCTACACCCTCGAGGTCTGAAATCCTACACACTCAGTAAAGATGAGTCAATAGCACCTGTCTATGTTAATGCAGCAAAACAACATGACATCAACCCATAATGCCTCATAATCAAAATCAATGTTCTAATAGAATAATAATCCAGATCACTTGTGAGCAAGTGTCCTCAAAAAATAAGTTTGCTCAGTGCGCAAGAGTAGGACGTTACATAAAATCCCTCTTGGTCTAAACTTTTTCCCGAAGTTTCACAGTATAAGTGCCGAAATAATGTGTATCACAGTATCATAAGTCTATCTATCAAACAAAAATGTAAATTGTTGGCGCATATCATATGCATCCTCCCAGGTCATTGGGTGCGTACTATAGTTGTCCCACTGGACCTTGACCTGATCTACTATTCAACATTGTAGTTGTTGAACGTAATGATTCAGGATGTGGATTGTCTTAGCCATGAGCACCCCCTCATCTGACACATGCAAATAACTCATGTCAATAACATGTGTAGGATCACTAATATAATGTGTCAAAACAAATACGTGAAAAACGTCCTACATACGCCTCAAAGAGTTAGGCAAGGCTACTCGATAGGCCACGGGCCCCTTTCTCTCCATAATATCGAAAGGTCCCACGAACCTAGGAGAGAGTTTATATCACTTTCCAAAATTGATCAAACTCTTATGTGGTTTAACCCACAAGAAGACTCAATCACCAACCTCGTAACTATGGTCAACATGGTGCGCATCGACAATACTCTTTTGTCGATCTTGCACTTCTTTAATCCTTTGTCTTATTGTTTTAATTTTCTCTTCCATTTCTTGGATCGCCTTTGGTCCCACCAAGACCCTATCTTCAATATGATCCCAACTCAAAGGTGTCTTACATGGTCACCCATAAAGAAAATAAAAAGGTACCATCTTAATGGTGCTTTGGAAATTGTTGTTATAAGCGAATTCCACCAGTGGAAAGAATTCCTCCCAACACTTTTATTGGTCCATCATGTACATGCGCAACATTTCCTCCAAAGTCTGGTTCATTTGTTTGGTCTTCCTGTCAGTCTCCAAGTGGTACGCAGTACTGAAGTTAATTTGGGTTCCCAAGGCCTCTTGGAAACTCGTCCAAAATTGTCTAGTAAACACCGATCCATGATCGGATATAATCCTCTTACGCATGCCATGCCGCCTCACAACATAACTGATGAAAACTCTAGCTATGTCAGGTTCCTCATACATCGTATGCACATGAATACAGTGAGCACTCTTCGTCAGATTGTCTACTAATACGAAAATCGAGTCATGTCTCCTTGCCGTCGGTGGAAATCCAATAATAAAGTCCATCGAAATAACCTCCCATTTCGATTCTAGAATAACATGTGGTTGAATTAATCCTGCTAGATGTCTATATTTAGCCTTCACCTGCTGACATTCTAGACATTTGGTCACATAGTTGACTATATCTACCTTCACTCCCTTCAAGAAGAATAAGGGTTTAAGATCTGCCCTCGTCTTCGTGACTATTGGGTGAGCCATGTACATTGCTCTATAAGCCTCATTTAGGATCAAACTCCTCAACTCGTCATTCGGTGGTATGTAAATCCAATTTTTAAATGTCAATTATACATCGTTGTCAAACATAATTCCTTCAAATATTGGTACCATCATCATGTTTTGTCCGATAAAACCCTCGACCTCTTTGTACCAGTCATCGTCACGCTGTAAGGTTAGAATATTTTCACGTATATTTGTCTGAAGAGGTAACACCAAAAATATGCATGATCTCTGACTCAATGCATCTGCCACTTGGTTCATTGTTCCTTCTATGTAAGTAATATCAAAGTCGTAATCGCTAAGTAATTATGACCAACGTCGTTGTCGTGCGTTCAGGTCGCTTTGCATAAAGATGTCTTGTAGTCCACAGTGTTTAGTCTTTAGTTCAAATTTTCATCCAACATGATAGTGTCTCCAAACCTTCAAGGCATATACAATGGCTAACAACTCCAAATCATGTGTTGCATAGTTCTCCTCATGCCTTCTCAGTTTCCTCGATATGTAAGTGATCACTCGATGGTATTGCATCAAGACTCCACCTAAGACTTCCTTGGATGCGTCAGTGCATACCAAGAAGTCCTCATCCATGTCAAGGACCTTTTGTATCGGTGCTATTGTCAAAAACTCCTTGAGCCTCCAAAATTCTTCCGCGCATTTCTCAGTCCAAACAAACCTCTTGTTTTTCTTCTACAATTTCGTGATTAGATTTGTTATCTTTGAAAATCCATCAATGAACTGTCGATAGTATCCTGCTAAACCCATGAAGTTACACACTTTCGAGACATTCGTCCGTGCATGCCATTCCATAATAGCCTCGACCTTTGTGGAATCCATGGAGATACCTTCATCGGAGATGACATGCCCTAAGTACTGAATCTTCAATTGATAAAATGAGCATTTGGACAACTTCCCATACAATTTGTGCTCTTGCAAACACTGTAGTGCCAAGCGCAAGTTCTCATCATTCTCCTCTGTCGTCTAAGAGAAAATCAAGATATTGTCAATGAATACTTTGACGAACTTGTCCAAGTACTCACAGAACACCCCGTTCATCAAACTCATGAATACCCCTAGGGTGTTCGTCATTCCAAACGGTAAAATAGTAAACTCATAATGTCCAAACCTCGTCTTAAAGGTGGTCTTAGGGATTCCATCCTCCTTAATCCGTAACTAGTGGTATCTTGATCGCAAGTTGATATTTGATAACACCGTCGCGCTCTTCATTTGATCGAATAGATCATCAATACTTGGAAATGAATACTGATTCTTGATTGTTGCCTTGTTCAATTGACGGTAGTCAATGTAAATCCTCCACGACCCATCCTTCTTTCATATGAAAATAAAAGGCGCACCCCATGGTGACACACTTGGACATATCAATCCCAGGTATAGCAACTCCTTCAGTTGCATTCTCAACTCTTGTAACTCCAGGGTTGACATCTGATAAGGCATTCTTGATATTGGATGAAGTTTGACTGCCTTTACCTTAATTATTTTTAATGTCGCACCAGAAATGAAGCTCTCGGTAGCATCAAGATCTATAAAAATACTAAGGGTCTGGTCAATGATGGTACCTGTCATCTCGAGAATAGTCGACTCATGATCTTCTTGGCGGTTATTTACTACCACATGAGTCTGATGGGCCTTGCCCAAATATCCCACAGTAGTGGGTCCAACTGATCTAGATGATCTAGTCCTCTCCACAGGGCAGTCACGATCATAATGTGTCTGCCCACACATCCAACACCCCTTCTTTGGTCTAGTAGTCCCGGTACCCAAAGTAGAATATGACAACCCACTATCCTAGAATCCTGGTCTGTTCTGTTGAACATGCCTAAATTGTTTCTACTGCGG
Source organism: Picea sitchensis (assembly GCA_010110895.2). Taxonomy (NCBI): domain Eukaryota; kingdom Viridiplantae; phylum Streptophyta; class Pinopsida; order Pinales; family Pinaceae; genus Picea; species Picea sitchensis. The sequence continues at coordinate 37,757 of SNQJ01S0045439.1, forward strand.
TCGACATTTCTGCTGATGTTGTGGTCCTTGATAATATGTCCGTTGCTGAGGCATCAGTCGTTGGGGTGTTGTGAAAGTGGATCCTCTCTGGAAGCCATGATATCCAAGCGTATTTCTAGCTGGTGTCTGATGCTACTGTGAACCAGATGAAACCTACCATGCTGGTCTCAGTGGAGTCCTGCTCTAACCCCTACTGATAAGCTCCTCCTCTACTATGAGGGCCTTTTAGATGATATCATGCATAGTTTGAGGCATCATAATCCTAACCTTTGCACGTATGCTTCCATTAAGGTCAAACATGAACCTTTTGACCTTAAACTTATTCATGTTAATATGGGGAGCATACCGAAGGAAATTCATAAAATGGGCCTCGTACTCGAGCACCATACAGACGCCCTGTAGTAAGGCGTTGAACTCGTTGAGATGACACTCAATAAATTCCTCTGATAGGTACCTCTCTCGGAACCATTCCTTGATAAGTTCCCATGACACGTCTTTGATGACCATGTTCAGCTACGGTAGGAGTGTATTCCACCATAGAAGAGTGTTACCCTTCAGTTGAAAGACCTCCATGCAGACCTTCATGTTGGAGGTATAGTTGCAAAGTGCAAAGCACATCATCATATTCTCCAACCATGCCTCGGCAGCTGCACCATCCGGGGCACCAAAGAACTCAGGAAATTTGACCTTCTCGAGATCATGGTGAATGCTACCAGTATCAACCAGAGCACATGGTGGACCCTCAGGGGGTACTAGCTGTCTGGCATCATCTCTATTAAAATGGATGATCAGAGCCTCAGACATGTGCTAGAAAGATCTCATCATTCTGACCACATCACCTACTGCTATCTGCTCCTCCCTGAAAACCTGTTCGTCTCCCTAGGGGTTAGACCCCTCAGGCATGGATGCTACTGGAGGTGTCGCACCTCCTCCCCTAATACCCCATCGTCTTCCTCCATGGCATTCTCTAACCATGATTATTTGCATGAGTACAAGTCAAATTAATTAGCAACATTATAATCAAATCATATCAACAAAATCTGTAGTGATCCCAAGTCGCGGGTTGAACCCTCTCTGATACCAAGTGTAACATCCCCTTCGTTACGGGCACGGCCGAAGATTTTTTTTTTTTTGTTTGTTTTTCAAGAATTAAGAGGCAAGGAGGTAATGATGACAATGGTTTAACTACACCACAGACAATGAACAGAAGCACACAAGCTAGGTAATAAGAAACTACGACTCCACTCACTGGCACAAGCACAACTTGGAAACATGTGCAGAATAACAAGGAGGAATGACTACCTGCCCAATGCAATAAGACACTCCTACACACTAAGGGACAACTTCCCCTTCCCAAAACAACAACGTTGACGAACAAGACTAGAACCTCAAGGCGTGTGAATCAAACACACAAAGGTGTTCC
>SNQJ01S0045439.1:39189-52676 GCA_010110895.2 Picea sitchensis
ATATACCAAGGAGACATTTTCATTTTGAATCATCGTGTAATTGTACATTTATGTGGGCATAAGGAGGTTGCCCCCTCGAAGAGGCTTATTATCTGAATTTATCTCTTTTTCAAGGCCTTGATTACTTATTCTGAGGTTTTTCTCTTCTATATTGATATTTTGTTATTAACAGGTTGACACGGACATAACGATGTCCAACCGAAGAGAAATCCTGCAGTACCCTAGTCGACGATGACTGGAAACCTTCACATAACAATCTGTCGACCATTATATTTTTGAGGACTTCCTCGACAGACTTATCTAATTCACTAGGTTCGCCCAACATTTTAACTTTTAAACAGACAAGTCAAGGCAAGCGAACGGATAAGAGGGGTAGAAAAATGAACAACACGGTCTAGTTTCTGATAGCATAACTCAACACACAATCAATTCTCATCTTGGATCATTTAATTATGCGTATCAAAAAGTGGTCCCGACAAACCAACTAATAAGTTAAATAAGTGGGGCTTCATAATGGATTCTTCCAACGGCCAGGAATTCTTCCATCAATGTGAATATGTCTGTTATGGTGTGGTATCAACATCCAAAAGTGGTCCATCTTCTCATAAATGCATTTTATAACCATTCCATAGCGTCATTCTAATGGTCAGGGTGCCTCCAACAGTCATATAGCTTCGCCAAGGTGAAGTCCCTTTATGTGTGGTCCTGCTATTCCAGCAAGGTTGAAATCCTACGAACCTGCCTCCTATGAGGTTCTAGTCTATGAAGTCGTCCATCTTTTCTCCGTGGCTTCTTGTAGCTTATCTAACTTAGCTTTTTTTTAATAATATTCCTTCCCTTCTTTCATGTGATCTAAGTCTCTCTAACTATTTCTAGAATCCTCTTTCCATTTTTATTCTTATCTTCCCCTAGCATAGTGACTTCACACTTTTGATGTGCCCTCAAAGGGTATGAAGTTAATATACCTTCTCTTAATACTTATTCGGTGGATATATTTCTTTCTTGAATGGATAGGTCCTTCAAATAGTCTTTCATTCTTTCAACATTGACAACAAATTCTCTTTCCTTCTTTCCCTCCTACATTATTACTTTGTTTTGTTTCTTCAACATATCCTCTCGTTCTTCTATTAGTCACTCTATTTTTCTAGCTATGAAATCCCTTAGTTGTTTTTTTTTCTATTATGTATATTCTTCCTCTACTTTCCTTCTAATTTGATCCTTCTCAATCCAAGTCTTACCTAACAAAAGTGGGAAATGGGTTATGTTCTCAACAAAATTAATGACTTCAAATTCCTCTTCAGTCGATGTTCCATGAAAAATAATAGGTACATTAGTAACTCTTCCACATAAGGTTATCATTTTTCCCTTAAACAATCCTATCCTTCCTAATGAAGGTACCACATTAGTCTTTCCCAAAATTTCCCAACTATCTTTTGTCATAATATTCACTTATGTTTCTTCATCCAATACAAAGTCTATGTCAAAGTCTTGTATTCTTGTACTTATGTGTTGTTTTACTTTCAATATCTTTGGTAAACTGACATCTTTGTGAACAACCATCATTTCTTTCAACTATAATAACGTAGTATGATATTTCTCTGATTCTTTCTCTTTATGATTATCTAACATGCCCTTAGTCTCTTGACTTGCTTTATAGTTTTATTGTCTCATGTTCATTCATTCAACTTTAGAAATCATCCTTGGACAATCCTCAACCTCATGACCAACAATCTTACAAAAAAGACAAATAGGACTTGTGCCAGGGCATTCCTTAGCAAGATGTCTCGGTCTTCTGCAATTAAATCACAATGTCAATCCTCTTTTTCTTTTAAATTTTCCTCAACCTCTTATGTACTGCAAGCTAACATCACAGTGTTGGACCTTCAGTCTGCAAAAAAAAATTCAAGGTTCCTGCATCCACTTATTAGTCCAAAAATTCTTTCTATGCATAGTAATAGCATATCTTTCTTCATTGTTATTAACTTTACTCAGATCAACTCTTTCTTTCAACTATGCCCTAGCCTTCATACTAGGACAAAATCTTTTAAACATACTTACATTCATGCTTTCAAAATATTTTTTTTTACTTATCTTTCTCTTGTCAAACCACAAAGATTTAACTCTTTTCTTCAAATTGGATTTATTTATTAGAATTGATATTTGCAAGTCAAGTAGGGTACCACACACTTCAACAAGAGATATATGCACAAAGCTTCTCTTTTATTTACTTCAGTTCCCAACAATCACAGTTTTAGGTCTTGACAATCATAGTTTTAGGTCCCGACAATCACAGTTTTGGGTTGTAACAATAGAACCATTTGTTGGCACAGGGGCAAACCCAGGGTTCAATTCTTAACAACACACCAACAAAACCCCAACTAGAAACCCTTTCGGTGACACCTGTGAAGTAGACGAATTCTCACCCAACGTAGAAGCAGGGGGTTACAGGACATAGGTGTATGTAACCAAGATGGGACACATATATGTGATAATAACACTTCATAGGGTATTCTATTAACACTTAGAAGATGACATACATTAGTCTCAACACAATGTGGGGATACATCCACCAACTGCTTGACCTTCTTTATTATTCATATGAATATTACATTCATTCACTCCTGTGCACTAAGACATAGAGTCAAGGTTTGTATTAGACAGACGATTTGGGCACTGAGCACGAGATCCTCCTTCCAAAAATAGGTCAATTCACAGATCCAATTCTCTATAAAGCACAGAGCCTTACTCACTTACATTCCCTTGCACAAAGATAATCACATTACTTGAACTTATCTCTCTACTCTTCTCTAAAATCTTCTACTTCTACCATACATTCTTATTTTATTTATACTTTTACAATCCATTACAATAAGGCCTAATCATGGGTAAACCACATGGGATGACATCCCATAAACCCATTAAAAAAACACTATATAACCCCTTACTGGGCCCACATAGCCCCTAAAATAAGTGGGATCCGCGATCCTAGCTCTGCCTGGGAGCTCCTTCTTTGAACAATGTGTCAAAGTTCAAAAGTGTTCCAAACCTGAACAAGGTTTCCTCAAAACTTGGTCAAGGGCCAAAAATGGCCTAATAATATTCTAAAAGGTGTCCCAAAGATGAACTTCTTGATGTTCAATAATATCTGACATTGCAAGCATATTTCCAACATTAGCCTTAATAATTCCACATGGTCTTTAAAAAGAATATATATAGTTCAATAATCCATATACACTTCTATAAATTGATGTATGAACCCCTTAAAATAAGATATTACTACCCTTCAAAACATGGTTGGTGCATTCTTCATCCCAAAAGGAATGACTGTGTACTGGTAAGATCCACTTTCTGTGGCAAAAGTATTCTTGTACCTGTCTTCTCGGGCTATCTTGATCTAATGGTAACCTAAGAATCCATTTGTAAAGGAATATGCTTCCTAACCTCCCACATCATCTGTAAAAGGTGTAGGGAAAGGTTCATGTACGAAATCATCATTCAGTTTCCTCAATCTAAAACAATCATTATCCCCCCTTGTTTCTTCTCTTGAACAACCATAGGGTTTGTCAATTTAGATTCCTCCATTGGTTCTATGATACCATCTTCCAACATTTTGTCATTTTCTACTTTCAGTTTCTTATTATATATTGGATTTAGTCTATAAGGTCTCTCTCTGACATGTATAGCCTCAGTTTTGAGAGGTATCTTCATCTCTCCGAGATCTCTTTCTATGCCTTTCATCTTTGTAAAAGTTATTAGGAACGGGTCAATGTATTCATGCAGTAACTCTGGTATTCTTTCTATTGTTTTTTCATCCCAATAATCTCCAATACTTTCCATTTTAGGATTATTAGTTGTGCCAATGTTGACTTTATTTACCTTGATTGGCACAATAAATACTTCTGACTCCAAACATGGACCTTCCACCTCTATTTCTCCTTCAATTTATGTTATATGAATATTGTGGGGGTCATATTTATCTAGTGCTTCTTCTTCCTCACGATATCATGACAATAATTCTTTGATTGTCTACATGTTCTGTTGTTGGTATTATTTCATGTGTTCAACCTATGGTGCATCAATAAATATCACACCTCTTATATGTTTAAGTGTTGAATCAATTTTGGGGTCCTCATGTTCAAATGAGAAGGTTACTATAAAATTATATTGTAATGTTATCCATTCTGCAATGTCTCTGTGCAGTTCATGGTCTACATACAAGTTTCCTGGAATTCCTTCCAATGTGTGGATGAAGTCATGAGGCCATTTCTCTGTTGGTGTCATCCTTCATAGTGTTCTTCAACTCTCCAAATGTTTTTTTGTTGTCCCATGTCCATCATATCTCTGCGTATTATTGCTCCCCTTCTCTACGTTGAATCTAATGTGCAGTCTCCTCTTACATTGGTACCGGTTCTTAATTGTTTCTTTGTGCACACCCCACCATCTTCCAGGTGTTTCCTTGAGTGAAATTTCTAGGGATAAGAGAATATGATTTTCCAGTACCGTGTCTTCATATTTTATTAATAATTTCTCTAAATCATTTATGCCATGAAAACTGGGAGGTTCTCTTATCTCTGTACCCACCCATCTTATTGCATGGTCTATTATTGTGCAGCTTCTTGTAGAAAATTCATGTAATCTTTTTTGCCAATTCTCCAAACCTATATCTGAGTCAGAAACACATGAATTAATGATCCTCCAGCTGAGTACCCCATCCATAGTTGGGTTACTATAATCTTCTCTATGCGCGGTAGTTCTGTATAATTGGTTGATTTTCTCCATATATAAGAAAGCGTGTTCTACAAACCTTTCTCCTTTTTATGGGTATAGTGGAGAAATGAATTTGTATTATCCTGATTCAAATGTCATCTTCCTTTTCTTCAAGTTAATTATGGCATGGTTTTTAAATTCCCAATCCAATACAAGCAGTGTTGCATAAGGTGTTGTTCCATCCACTATTTCTATCACTTCAAATTGTGCCTTAGTGCACACTCCATCCAAATCTGTTGTCACACCTTTTGTCCTTCCAATTGGTAGAAATCTGTGTTGGTTTGCTAGTTTCAGTTGGACTAGTGAGTAGCCTAATGTGGTCTATCCCATACATTTCCATGTCTTCTTAGGTAAAACGTTGACCTTAGAGCCTAAGTCCAACATAATGTCTCCCATATTGAAATCCCCAATGTTAGAATTCAATATGAATTCCCCACTTGTCCTCCTCCTTGACTATAGGTGATTGACTTTCTTCTGCTCTAACTTCCCCTCTACCTTTGTGTTACATATTTCTAATATATGTTGCAAAGCTTTAAAATATGATGGATTATTTAGTAGTTTAACACAAAATTGCATAAAAATATGTATGGTACTTACTTTCTCTATCTATTGTGTTTCATTGGTATGGTCCATTGAGGAGGGAATTTCATACATTTGTACATTTTGAGTGTGCCATGTAGTTGATGTAGGTGCAACTTCTTACATGAGTAAATATTGTCTTTCCTCCTTGAATATTTCTTTTTCTTTCCTTGCATTGAACGATTTATGTGGTTTAGTATTCTTCTTCACCCATTGGCATTGTGCTGGCTCATATCTTACTGTATCAAATCATGTCTTAGCTCCTCCATGTGTAACTATGTTGATGTTCCTCCCATCATCCCTCGCTTCTACATAAATCCACTAAAAAATTATGATTGTTTTTATTTCTCTTTTCTTGAATTTTTTCCCAAAAGTGTTGGGAATTCCTTTGTATCATGGTCTGTTATGTGACAATACATACATGTCATAGGTGGATGTGGAAATTCCCTTGCATAATTTCCTAGTTGTTGGAAGTTTTGACACAATATTGGACCTCTGCCTCTTCCAAGTCCTCCTCTACCTCATCCTCCACTTCTGTATCCACCTCGATCTCCTCATGGTGAATTGTATTGAGGTATCTGATTAGAATGCATAGGGTTATACTGTGGTTGTGCATTGTTATACTCAGGTTGCAGAGTGTTGTACTGTTCTTGTGCATTATTATATGGAGGTGGTACCTGATTGAACTATGGTGCCACTTTCCCTGCCATCATTTCTGCCTACACCCTATAGGTATCTGAAGTTCTCTCCCTCATCTATTCCATTGTCCTACAATTTTTATCATCATGGCCCACTAATTTACAAAAATTGCAGTATGGATTCTTGGGTACTATCTCATATGTTTTCATCATTGGACATTGATATGGATCATGTCCATGTGTTTTACAGATATCGCACCATGGTCCTCCTGTTGGCAATGGGTTTGGTATCCCTTTTGCCATATGCTGCGCAAAAGTTGGGAACTCATTCTTATTGTGTCCTTAGGTCCTGCATGTGGTACAACAAACAAATTATCTTCTCTCTTTTCCATTATTTTGGTTTAGTTGAAATGTGAGGTTCTTCAGATCCTCCTTTAGCTATTCTATTGTTGGATCTATATTTTGATACTAGTTTTATTCCAGTTGTAAGGATTCCTTTAGAGACTCTGCCTAAGTTTGAAACTTCTTCTTTCTCAAAGGGTAGTTTAGATGCGGTATCAATGAATTCACAAAGAGATGTCTTAATTTCATGTGAGTAATGACATACTTCAATTTACCCTTCAACTATTTGAACCTCTCATTAATGTCCCAAACAGACTCACCTACTTTCTTTTTTATTTCAAACATCTCATTCATGTACCGATATTCTGATATGGTCTTATGAAATTCATTTATCGTCAACTTCTTCACATATCCAATAGTATGTGTTGTTCTTGGTGGATTTTTTATAGCTAGACTCATGTACCAATCCAATGCGCGGTCTTTTAGAATGATAGATAACTACACAAGTTTTGTGTCCTCATATGTGATCTCCTTTTCTTCCTAGATCTTCTCACAGATGAATAAATGTTTTCTAGGGTCCCCAAATGCCTCTTCTTGAAATTATGGTAACCTAATGGTGGGATCATGTCCTTACATCTTGAACCATGATGAAATACTACCTTCGCATGGTGTAGATACTTGACTAGTACTTCTTGAACGAGTTCCTCTAGTTGTTTCTCCTTGATTGGATGTACTTCCTGTTGTCATTTGTCCACTAAAATTTGGTTATCTAAATGGTGTTGTTATTTTTGGTGTATTAGTCGCACATAGGGTTATGGGTTCCATAATGACACATACATGAATGGGAGTTATTCCTTCTATTCCTGCCCTTGGACCTTTTGTATTCCTTTAATATGTTGCACGCAATATTTCCTCAATCTGATCCATAGCACAAAGATCCTCTACTTATTCTTCATCACTTGCAAATCCCTCTCTATCTATTATGGCTCTCTTCTTATTGTTCATATTATATTGGTAAGTTACTCCTTAGATGCTTGCAGTCTAGGAAAGAGTGGGGATATGGGATTGCAATTCATCTTCTTAGGCCTTTACATCGTTTTTCTTTCAATTGTTCTTGATATCCATTCACATGTTAAGTTTATTCATTAACATATCTAACATACAACCGATCTCACAGAATTATCCATTCATCCATTCATAGTCTAACTACTTACAGAAGGTAAACATGCAATCAATCACAACACATAACATAGGTACTACCATGGTTAACCCCCTCCTTGGATACAGACACAAATATTTTTCCTTTTAGGCTCTTATTATTATGTTTTTGCAATTTATGGCCCTGCATGCACTACAATTGCGATCCTACAACAAAAAAATAGGTTCCACCACCTCCATGACACTGACTAGATCATACCAAGCTCCACATCCTGCAATATAACCCTCAATATATTTCTACTTAACTCTCCTAGATATCAACATCTTACAAATGTATCTCATATCTTACAGTAGTTTCCTTATCCGAACAGAACAAAACTTAGGAACAACCATAGCAACAATCACGCACCCTGAACTAGACCTACTAGGTGCTTACTTATACTAATTTATAGCTTATAATCCATTACAATATCTTACAAAAACCATAACCATAAGGTGGTTAGGTTTTCCTGCATGCACGCCTTTCATTCTTTTCTCCTTTGCATGTGAATTTTCCTCGCATGTACTGCTGCCAACTACCTTTTTTCCAAATTAAGCTTTATCTTCCCAAAAATGGGCTTTTCTTCAAATTTGGGGTGCGCCCAACACCTGTGAACTTTATTTATTTGGAAAATTAATAGAAATGGACTCTCATGTATACTTGGCATATATATGTATGGATATTATGCACATATAGGTCACGGTGATCCTCAAATGAGAGAATGTCTTGTTCTTCCAGAATTCGCCAAGGCCGGATAATTGGATGAAGCTAGCCATGCATTGGAAGTACTAGAACTGTAGTGGATGTTGATCTCTATTGAAGTTATTCTGACTGTACATTCACACAAGGCCACTTATCTTTAGGTGGAGCTGGTCGATTATAACATGGAGGGGGATTTGGTAGGTGAAATGTAAGCTAGGTTTTATTATTGTTGATAGTATCACCTATCTATATTTTAAAGAATTCTCCATTATAGATTGAAGTTATTACTGTTACCATGGAAATTTCATTCTCAATGATTTTAAGGAGACAATGATATAGTGAGAGGGTTTTCATGGGTCATTTTCTTATAGTGGAGGTGGACTAGGATAAATGGTAGTAAAATATGAAAAGAGTTAGGATAAAGGGTAGAACATAATAACAATGTAGGACAGGCCTCTAGTAATGCTAAGAAGTAATTATCTAATGATTAATATCATAAGACAAGGGAACACATGATGTTTAGTGATAAAGTAACATCGATGACCAATAAAAATAACAATAACAGTTCTGAATAAGACACCTTACAAAATAAATCACCTAAAAACAAGAAAGGGAAATGGAATACAACTGGGTTGACATGTAAAGTTAAAAAAATTCAGACCACCCATTTTTTATGGGTTTAAGAAGGAGAAAAAGATTGGCTCCTAAACATGGGGAAATATTTAGATTTATAATTATTCTGGGAATTTAAGGGATAGACTGACAATATATCAGTTGAATGGGAAAGATACTATTTGGTTGTAGGAAACAAAGACATTAAACAAAATTAGGTTCAGTGAACTCACTTGGAAAATATTTAAGAAATATTTTAAACATAAATGCTTAACAGAAAGGTATTTCAATGAAAATGATAAAGAATTTCATGACCTTAAACTAGGACAAATGACATGTAATGTACCCCAAAAAATCAGCTACAAAAAACATTTTTAATAGAGGGGAAACAACTATGAGTCTTGTCGTCAAGTATATTATAAGTATGACAAATGTTTCAATCATTCATTACTTGAATCAACTCTTAGTTTTTAAATTAATGACTTTATCTATACCATTTCCATAAGAGAGGAAATTAATACTCTCACTATGTGCAAGTGCAATGTGTTTTTGTTTGTGCAAGTGAAATGTGTTTGTGCAATTAATACTCTCACTATACAAGTACAAGTTCAAGTGCAAGTGAAATGTGTTTATGAAAGTGCAACACGTTGAATAGAACAATGTTACTTGGAGGGAATTCAAAAGGTATTTTCAAAAGAATTACTTAACCAAATGATATGATGATAAGAAAATGAACGAGTTCTTTGAACTCAATCTTTGGAGTATGAGCATATATGACTATGAAAGGAGGTTTTTAGAGTTTCTAAAATATGTTTCTTTTATAAAGGATAAGTATGCTAAGATTCATAGGCACTTGATATGGATTCCATCATTTATCAATGATGGGATACAATATGATAATCCCAATACACTAGAGAAAACTATACAAAAGGATTAATTCCTTTATTATTAGCATAGAGGAAGATCAACTTTCCAAAAGGATTGGGAATACAAGAGGAGAAAGATGGAGTAAAGGAAGAAGGGGACCAAGACACCATTCTTAAAAAAAAAGACTCATGGACAAACATGCTCTAAAGATCCTAGAATGACTAAAACAATGGGGAAAAGACAAAAGAAGCCACATATTCAATGTTGGGGTTGTGGGGGAGATCATATGTACAAAGATTTCCCTCACATAGGTGAAAATGTGAGGTTCATTCGAAATGTACAAAAAGTTGATACAATTGAAGACATGGGTATAAATGTATCTAGGATCTATGCATCCTTGGATAACAAACAAGATGAGTTTCAATCACATATGATTGAAGTGGGAGGTAATATTAACAACAACCCATTGTTATTTTAATTGATTCATGAGCTAGTCATAGTTATATAGATCCTATGATGGTGGAAAGATTTCAATTGACAAGAAGAAATATTGTTAAAACTTTGTTGGTGCAAGTATCTACAATATATAAAAGAGAAATTATTGAGATGGTTAAGGCATGTCCCATGGACATGAATGGGTTGAGCACTAGGGAATATTTGAGAATCATGCATTTGATCTCAAATGACTGTCAAATTGGTATGGATTGGTTGGAATACCATCATGATTTCCTAGACTGTTATAATAAGGAATTTACCCTCTTGGATGAGGAAGGGAACTTGAGGATAGTTCAGGGAATTCCCAGTGAAGTAACAATCAACGAAGTTTTAGCCTTGCAGCTGAAGAAATGTTTTAGGAAATGGTGTCAAATATATGAAACACATTTGGAATAAAAAAATAAGGATATAGTGTCAAATGTTGTTGATTATGCGGTCCTAAAGGAGTATGAATATGTATTTAAATAAATACTAGGGTTTCTACCAAAAAGAGATATTGATTTATCTATAAATATGATTTCTATAACAACCCCAGTTTCCAGGACCCCTTACAAGATGAGTACACCAGAACTAAAGAAATTGAAAATGAAACTTGAAGAGCTTCTAAATAAGGGGTATATAAACCCAAGTCTGTAACCTTTGGGTGCCCCAATATTATTTGTGAATAAAAAGTATGGAACATTGATATTTTTCATTCACTTTAGGTAATTGAATAAGGTAACAATGAAGAAAAAGTATCATTTTCAAAGGATAGATAACTTATTTGATCAGCTAAAAGATGCCAATATATTCTCCAATATTTATCTCAAGTCTATCTATCATCATGTAATATTTAAATAAGAATACATCATCAAGATAACCTTAAAAATGAGGAATGTCCATTATCAGTTCAGAATGGTGCCATTTGTGTTTTCAAATGCAACAGTGGTTTTCATGTGTCTAATGAATGATATTCTTAGAGAATACTTAGATAAGTTTTTCATTGTATTATTGGATGAAATCCTTATATATTTTAAGTATATATAGGATCATGAGAAAAACTTCAAGATGGTTTCATAGGTATTGAGGGAGCATCAATTGTATGACAAATTGAGGAAGTGTTCATTCTACCAAAATAAAATTCATTATTTGGTCCATATCATTTCAGAGAAAGAGATAAACATGGATCCATAAAACATAAGGGCCATTGAAGGGTGATGAACACCAAGGAATGTTTCTTAGGTGAGATCATTCATGGGACATGAAGGTTACTACAAAAAATTTATTGAGGGATTCTAAAAGATTGCACACCCAATCACTTCCTTGCAAAAGAAGGGTGTGAAGTTTGATTGGAAATTAGAATGTGAAAGAAGTTTCCAACAATTGAAATGCTTGTTGAACGATGCAACAATTTTGATAATTTGTGATCGTAATGAATATTTTGTAGTGTTCATTGATTCATGTAAATAAGTACTTGGTGGGGTTCTTAGTCAGAATGGGCATGTGGTGTGCTACAAATCAATAAAATTAAAAGATCATGAAAGAAACTATCATACTCATGATTCATAATTGGCACCCATAGGGCATGACTTGAAGATGTCGAGGCACAACCTTATGGGAAAAATATTTGAGTTGAGGGTAGACCATAGTGGTCTGAAATATTATTTGAAAAAAAACTTTAAATGCCAAGTAAAGAAGATGGCTGAAATTCCTCAGTGAATATGACTTAGATATAAAACATACCAAGGGTAAATAGAACAAGGTGGTTGATACTCTCAACAAGAGAGTGCATGGGATGCATGGCATAGCCATTATTATATATAAATAGTATTTGAAATACCCAATTATAGAGGTTGCAAAATCATATCTACAGTGCAGGGAAATAAAGACAAAATTAGAAGAAGGTATTTTGTAGCATAAAATTGAGGTTTTTGAGTTAAAAGTGGATGGATTTGTCATCTACATGTGCATAATTTTTGTGTGAAATTCTTAGGAATTGAAAAATATGATATTAAAATAAATACATAATTTTCCTTATGTGTGGCACCCAAGTTTTTAGAAAACTAGTGCAACTGTCAATATCTAATATTATTGGCCAGGTATGAAAAACAAAGTGGTTGATTTTATTGCGAGGTTCTTGGAATGAAAAAAGGCCATGGCTAAGAACAAACACCCATATATTGTTTTACAACCATTTCCCATTACTGAGTGGAAAGGAGAAGTTGTAATAATGGATTTCATCATCAAGTTTCCCAGAACAAACTGAAACAAGCGGCATGGTTCCATCATGGTGGTGGTGAATAATCTTAATAAAGCTACCCATTTTGTTCCAGTGAAGTTAATTCACAAGGAAGCCAACATTTATGATATTTACATAAGGCAAATTGCTAGTTTGCATGGTGTACCAAAGACAATTGTGTCCCACAGAGATCCCAAACTCACATTAAATGTTTGGAAGGGATTATTCAAGGTATTTGGAACAAATATGAATTTGAGCACAACCTATCATCCAAATTCGGTTGGAGAAACAAAAAGGGTAAATCAAGTGATATAATACATGCTAAGGATGTATGTGATGGATAAACCATCAATATGGGAGGATTATTTACATTAGGTGGAGTTTCTTGAAAACAATGGGTATCAAGCATCTCTAGAGATGAGCCCATTTGAGAGACTTTATTGTAGAAAGTGCAACACACCAGTGATTTGGGACAACCCATTAGACAAAGAAGTGGTTGGACCAGAAATACTCAGGGAATTTAAAGTGGGTGACCACGTGTTCTTAAAAGTAAAGGATAAGAGAATTTCCCTGAAGTTTGGAAATTTTTCAAAGATGGAAGTACATTACTGTGGGTCATTTGAAATCATAGAGATAATTGGTCTTATCACATATATTGTTTCCTTACCTGGATTGATGTGTATTCATAATGTATTCCATGTATCATTTCTTAAAAAAGTGTCTACCTGATGATAATAATGTAATTGATTGGAATGTCATTCATTTTGAGAAAGAAGGAGAATTTCAAGTGCAACTGGCTTGCATATTAGATTGGAAGATCAAGCATCTATGGAATTGAGTGATAGGGCTAGTAAAGGTCCAATGAACCTGGTATCATCCTAAGGATGCAACTTGGGAGCACATGGATGCTAGGTAGGATGAACACACACATAATTTTGGATACTTTTGAAGTTTTAATTGAATATGTGTATATAATGCATTGAGGACAATGCATAAATAAGGGGGAGGGGAATGTAATACCACTACGCCAAACCTCAATTGTAAATATTAGTGTAATTGTACATATATG
>SNQJ01S0045439.1:63883-88467 GCA_010110895.2 Picea sitchensis
TATTTCCCCCTTAGGAAGAAATGGTATCCATTGTATTTAGTTCCCCCATCTGATGAGGAAAATTCTGTTAGATTTGGCCCTAGGTGAGCCACATGCCTTGGTGTAGGAGTTTCCCTACCTTGACAACTTAATAAATATAGATCCTTTGCTGGCGAGTGCCTTTGAACTGTTTTCCACTATTTGATCAGTGGATGCTTGTTCCATGCAGTATGGGTTGAGATCTATTTGTTTGATCTTCTCTGTGATCTCTGAGGTGTCCAATAATGGTTGAAAATATGGTCGAAGGAGGTCCACATTGAACACTGGGTGCAGGTCAAGGAAGGGTGGATTGTTGAGCTCAAAATAATTTCTACCCACATCCTTGGTGATAGTGTAAGGGCCATAGTTAAGTCCTTGTGAGACTCTCCTTCTGAAAATGTAACAATAATTTGTTACCAACCTGAAACTTGTGTGTACCTTGTGTTGATCATGGCACTTCTTGTACTTATCATTGTATTTCTGCAAAATTTCATGGACATGTTGGCAGATGTGGTGAATCTGCTCAATGAATTTGGTGGCTTTGTCGATCACAGAATGATCATGGGAAGAGTATATTTGTGTGGTGGAAAGAGTTAGTGAAACATCAATGGGACCCAAGGGTCAGAATCCCAGCTCCAGCTGAAATGAGCTATGGTCAGTGGAGCTATGTAGATCCCTGTTGTAGCTGTGTTGAACATATAGGAGACCCTTGTCCCATGTACATGAATTCTTAGAGTTGTACACATGTAGGATGTGCATAATCATCTTATTGGAGACCTTTATTTGGCCATCTATTTGGGGGTGGAAAGAAGTGGATTTTGTGAGCTTGGTGTCCAACAGACACCAAAGAATCGACCAAAATGTGTTGAGGAACCTCTTGTACTGGTTGGAGATGACAGTTTGTGGTATCCCAAAGTGGACCCACACTCATTTTAAGAAGAACTTGGTAGTATCTATCATTTTGATATTCTTCTTGTGGACTATGAGGATGGCCATCTTCAAAAACCGATCAATGACCATAAATACGTAGTCATTTCCTTACTTAGTGGACATAAGACCTGACATGTAATCCATTAAGATGTATTCATAAGGATTATCATGAGTAGGAAAAGATGTTTATAATCCTTTCTTCTTGATGGATGGTTTGGATATGGAATAGGCAGTGCAAGATATGATATACTTGTTGATTTCATCTCAAAGTTTTGGCCAATAAAAATGTTTCTAAAGAACGAAAATAGTTTTCTCTAGGCCAAAATATCCTGCCATCTGACTGTAGTAGGATTCACAAATCTGATTTGCACACTCACTTGTAGGAACCCATAGATGGCCCAGGTGGAATAATAGTTTGTCTTGAATGTGAAAATCGATGATAGTCGTGCATGTACCCAAGAGCTAATAGGTGGTGGTGAAGTCTAAATCTTGCTGATAAAGTTAGGGAGACTCAAATGCTTCATGTCCATAGGAATGGATCATAGTGGTGAGTGTAGCCACATGAGGTAGATTGAGGAAGTCAATGACGATGTTGAGATGGAATGTTTGTAGGTAGGTGGACCACTTCTGATGGCAGTGTTTCTACAATTTCCCCTGCTTGTATGAATTGTAGAGGCTTGTGATCAGTGTGTATGATTGTAATCTTCCCCATAATGTAATGTTTCCATTTATGAAGGGATTGTACAATGGAATACATTTAATTTTCATAGGTGGGGTATTTCCATATAGTATCAAAGAGTGTCTCACTATGGTATGCCACTGGATGACTGTGTTGAGTGGGAACTGTGCCCACATCATAGTCATATGCATCAGTCTCAATCTCAAATGATTGTTTCATATCGGGAAATGAGAGTACTAGAGTAGAGCACAAGCAATGCTTCAGATCATAGAATGATCATTTTTTTTCCTTCCCCAACAAGAAATTGGGTTGATCACCGCCCTTGGTCACTTGTCTAAGGGCCCATGAAATATGGGAGAATCCCAACACAAACCATCGGTAGAAATTAGCTAGTTCGAAGAAGCTTTGAATCTTGGTCAGTGTGGACAGGGTTGTCCAGTCATGGATGACTTGGATCTTAGTTGGATCAACATGTACCCAATTCTCATCAACAATGTATCCCAATTATTAGACCTTGCTCATGCCAAAAGAGAATTTTTCCAAGTTGGAATATAGCTTGTGTTGCTGCAGAGTGCTCAAAACCTGTTGAATACGATGCATGTGCTCCTCCCACATTCTATTGAAGATGCGGATGTAATCCAAATATACCACCACAAAGGAGTTAGTGAAGGGTATGAATACATAATCCATCAACCTCATGAAAGTGGCTGGTGAATTTGTTAATCCAAAGGGAATCACCAACCGTTTGAGGAGACCTTCTTTATATTTTAACAATGTCTTACATACATTAGTTGATTCAATTGGAACCTGGTGGTAGCCAGAATTTAGGTCAATCTTGCTGATGAAAATTTCCCCCTTGAGTTTGTCAAGAAGGTCATCATTCCTGGAATGGGGTAACGGTTCCTGACTGTGACTTTGTTTAATGCTTTGCAATCAATGAAGAGTCACCAAGTCCTACCCTTCTTATGGAATAGTACAATTGGGCTTCTGTAATGGGAGGAGTTGGGTCTGATGTGCTCCTTTTGAAGAAGTTATTGGATATTATGCATGATTTCATCATTTTCCATCAGGGAGTGCCAATAGACTAGTCCATTAGGTATAGGTGCACCGGGGGTCATATCAATTGGATGCTTGAATTGGAAGTCGATGGGTACCCCTATGGGTGAGGAGAAGATGTCTCTGTATTCTTCCACGATCCCATCCATTTTCTTTTGCTGTAGAGAGAGACTTTGTGTAGAGGCCACGGATGTGGCAGAGACCTTCTTCTTACTATGAGCATGGATCACAAAGAAGAAAAAAATAATGATCTATGAAATGAGCTTACTGCATTTATTAGTAGAGATTAAAGAAATAACGATAGGCGGCACTACCTCTGGTATCTTGTACAATTTTATACCCAATACCTCATCTTTGAAAGGATTGATGTCATAGGGCAGACGATATTGTTGGCTAACACATAGATCCCTTCCTTGGTGAAGCCAATCGATGGTGTAGGGTTTCGGGTCTGGTGTCATTGGAAAGTCTAGATGCTTGATGATCTATGCTGAAATTAGGTTCTTATGAATACCACTATTGACAATAAAATGAAGCAAATCCCCCTTTACCTACATCTGTGAGTGAAATAGGCATTCCTCTTTCTCTAGTTCTTCTTGTTCGCTTGGATGGACTTTGGTGGTAGCGACGGTGGCACTGGATTTGGCATCGATAATTTTCTTCCCTCCTTCAGTATTTGATTAAAAATTATAATCGGCCTCTAACTCGCAAGCCTTCAGCTCAACCACAAGTGACTACTTGGAGTGACATTCTTCAGTGTTGTGCCAAGGGATTTTATGGTACTCACACCATTTTTTGTGCCCTTCTTTGTATTCTCATTTCCCTTCTTGTGTTGTTTCTTGGACCGGTTGTCCTAATGGTGACCATCTTGGCTCAGTCGCTTGTTGTGTGGGTTGGGGTCTCCTTCTCCCTGCTTCGGCTATGAGGAGTTTGCAAATCCAAAATCTCACATCTTCTTCTTATATTTATGCTTGATCTTAATAGTGTATCTATAAGTCCTTCTCAATGAGGTGATGTCCATAAAATCCATTTTTGTTTGAATGTATATATTCAAATAGCCACGATGTTTGAGAACCAAATGACGCTCAGAGTCTTTGATACCCAATTTGGTGCGCAAGATATGCAAAATATTGGTGAAATCTTGTATTGTTTAGTCCCTTTCTTGATGTAGGGTGGTCCATCTGGTGTATTGGTCCTCATAGCTTCCAAAAGGGTAGTGTTGTTATTTAATGGAATCCCGAAAGGAATCCCATGTAGAGTCTACAACAAACATCATATATTCCTCTACGACCCTTTGAGGAGGGTAAGTGTTACACCAATATTTAACATGCAGCACAACCTTGAAGAGTGAAACATTGATCTTTTCCCTATCGAAAAATTTGTGGACTGAAAAATACCCTTTGAGTAGATTCAACCATTTATCTACAACATCTACATCTATCAATCCTTCAAATATTGGAATATAAAAATTTACCTGTACCTTGAAGGGGGTTGCATGGCCGCTTGATGAAGATGGTTCTTCTGTGGGTAGTCACCAAAGGATTTGCGTGAAATTGTCCATCATTTCATTTCATTTTTCATGCGAGGGCTTCATAGAGTAACATTTTAATAGGATATCCTTCTCTGTCATCTTTATTTTCATCCCCCATTGGGATTTTTTCGGGCTTGGTGTAGCCGATATTGTAATGGATCGATTGGTTTGAGTCCCAACTTCTTGTACCTAGATCTCGTCAGGGACATGCAAGAAGAAAAATAAATGAAGAGCAAACCACTCTAATACCATTGATCCGGATTTAGGAGAGGAACGAATAGATTTAATAATATATATATATATATGTATGTATGACTAATAACATAGTTATCTAGTGAACAATATCTTCTATTGAATAATGAAATAGGTTGAAACTGTAAAACTACAGAACTAAAACACTTGCTCAAATGTTGGTATCTATCTCTAAGAAGAGATGTGGCTGCTACATGCATCCTTCTAAGAAGAATAAATTACAATGAGGCTATGGAGGCATTTATGATATTACTCATGAATGCCAAAACCCTAGACATAAAAAAACCTAACCCTAGGAGGTGAAATGCCAAAAGTCATGTGGGCCCCTATGGGTAAGTTGGTACCTCAACTTCTTGGGGTCGTAAATTTTTCATCGGACCTCCATTTTAGGTGCGTGATATCCCTTTGGAAAGTTATTTTATACAAATACACATTCCTTCGTCAAAATATGACTCCGTCTGCAGTTTGATTGTGGAAATCCAAAAAAACATTGTTTAGGCCTTGAAAACGACCCTGAAAGTACAACAAGATGTGCTGACATGAAAACATACAAAATAATCCAGTTGGATTATGTGAGAGGCCACCAATATCCACTTGGAATATGTGTAGGGATTCATATAGCCCCAGAAGTGTAGACCCCACAATTACAAAGAAGTGTGGAAGAACGTGTTGAACTAAAAAATGAACAAGAGGATCCAGTTGGGATAGGTGGTTGGCCACTAATATCCAACTGGATTTTATAAGGATGGGAGGATTGTGGAAGGTATACATGCAGTTGGTGGTATTCTATAAAATGTAATTATCAATTTATTCACTTGTGTGGAATTGGGAAAAAGCCCCAATTTCCATTGTTAAAATTCTTCGAAAATTTGACAAAATGAGCTAAGTGGTGGGAATTTCATAATTTAATACATGTTTAGGAAAATTACAACCTAGGATGGGTTGAATTTGAAATGCGAGGAGTGAAAATGAGATTTCTTAAGTTCCAAAAAGAATATAAATCTTCTTGTGAGAAAGTGAATAGAAGATATATGTTCAGGAGAGGTATGAATCCTTCACAGTCATGAGATTTGGAAAAGGAGTTCGACTGTTAACCCCTAAAGTCCTTTGGGCTTCATTGCTTTGGAAAATTTAAATTATTTGAAAAAAAGTAGGAAAAATCCCTCAAGATTTGAAGTTCAAGAGTGAATTTACACCATAGATCATCGGGAGAAGGTGGGTCATTGGATTCTTGAGTGGTTCGACATTTCGACACTCCATAAGAATTTGTTTATGGTTGCACAAAGTAGAGGTATTTTCCGAAGTCCCAAAGTTCAGAACCAATCCAAATCATTCATGTTTGAGGACATGTGTTCAAAGATTAACGATTATTCAAAATTTCGGCATTCAAGAGTTTTATAGTGTTATGTTTGGAAGTTCCCTCAATCTTGGAGTTCTGAAGTCTTGAAACATCGGAGTCCCAAAGCTTCGAGGAGCACTTGTTTAGGAGTTCGAAAACTTAGGGCTTGATAGTTTTAAATTATGTTGGTGTGAAATATTTCAAAGCCCGAAGTTATGAAGTTCAAGAGTGCCATAGTGATGTGGAATGATGATGTCAAATAGGTTAACATGGACTTATTTTGGAGTTCAAAATTTTGACATTCGAGATATTGTTTTTGCTACGCTGAGAATTTCTCTGAAGCCCGAAGTTCTAGAGGGCCGAACTAGTAAATATCTAGAGAGAAATGGTTCATAATATTCACCAGTTTGGTGTTCGGGATTTTTGAAGTGTTCTTGTCAGAGATCCTCCAAGAGTCTTGAAGTCACAGAGCGTTGGAGTGAAGTATCTTGTTGACCTCACCTAGGGTGATGTGGCCCCATATTATGCATGCCACATGTCATCCTGATTCATGCTTTTCATAGAACTTAGGTGCCAATTATAACTTGGCACATATCGCTCATCGATTGGGCCATATGTCATCTCCATATTTATTCCACGTATCATCCCTAGTGCAGAGTTTCTAATGAGACCAAAAGATTCATAAATTCGGCGTTCATGGAAATCTAGGTGTGATGGTGTAAGAACCTCCAAAGCACTGAAGTAACGATGCTCCGAAGAGACTTTCTAAGAGTTCACCAGTCCAGTGTTCGATAGAGTTAAGAATAATAGTTGTAAGATATTCCAAATCTGAAGCTCTAGATCCTTGGAGCACTGGAGTAGTTCATCAATTTGGTGTTCGACGAACATTGCATGTTGTGTGGTCAAAACTTTCGAAGACAAAAGCTCTGAAGCACTGAAGTTCCAAAAATATAGAGAAGCACTATTCAAAGAGTTCGTCACTTCGAAGTTTAGAAGAAATTTTGTATGGTGTAGGAATAACCATCGAAGCCTGAATTTCAACACCATCAGAGCCCTAAAGCTCCAAAAAGGTACTGTTCAAGAGTTCTCCAATTCAACATTCATGGGAAATGGGATGTATTGAAAGTAAAACCTATGAATCCAAAATTTCCAAAGTCAAGAAGTCCTGAAGCTTCAAATAACCACATTTCATCTAAGTTCTTGATCATAACCCGTGGTCATATGAAGTTTTTGTCGAAGTAAAATGGGGTTGGTGCCTAAATTTTTTATTTTGAGGAAAGAAAAGAGCTTAAAGAAGGATCCCGCAAATTTATTAATTGTATGAAGATGAAAATAAGGGAAAATAGAGAAGCCAGTCAACCTAAAAAGTGGATCCAACATGAGTCCAAGAGAGAATTCAGCTATGAAGGAGAAGAATAACTGTGTAGGGACTACCTCCGAGGAAGCACAATTTTCAAATATTCATAACTTTCTTCTCAAAACTCAAAAATTAGCATGGAAGTAGGCATTGGAAAGATATTGTAAATTAGAATATAAATGCTCACTCAAAAATTTGACCTAGGAAGGTGTTAGGATCCATAAATGTCCCTTTTTCACTATATATTTTGCTCATTCAACCATATCATTTCTATGCTAAAATTCCTGATATCATGTTTGCTAAGACCTTTTTCCCAAGGTATGAATCATTGATCTTACTTTTGTATTCTTATTTACTTAAAATGTTTGATTGGTAGTGTTTCTCATATTTTACCCATGAATGCTCAAATGATGATCAAAATGTGTATATTAAAGAAAAACAACCAAGTCTTGAAAAAAGATCGTTGTTGTTACACCAACTGTTACAGTTGTGTGCCAGTTCTGCATGTTGTTACATGACTACAATAATTGCGCACCTTTCTTGGAAGCTGTTACAACTATTGCAACAGATTCCCACCGATCCTGGAAGCTAGTATATCATTCAAATCGTTATCCCAAAGACTGATCCTCAAGGTTGTTACATGTTTTGGCTCGCGTTGGTGATCAAGATCATTTCCAGATTTTGTAATGATGAAAGATCTTTTATATCATACGAACAACTTGAGAATCTCTTATTCTCAAGGGTGTTCTGAGTCCGTTTCAACTAAATGTATTTGTATTTAAATCATAGATATTTTGTAACCATTAGGTAGTGAATATTAGTTGTGGAATATAGACTGAAGTGAAGAATTTTTTATCTTAACATTTCTTACGATTTAATAAAGAAG
Source organism: Picea sitchensis (assembly GCA_010110895.2). Classification (NCBI taxonomy): domain Eukaryota; kingdom Viridiplantae; phylum Streptophyta; class Pinopsida; order Pinales; family Pinaceae; genus Picea; species Picea sitchensis. The sequence goes on from SNQJ01S0045439.1 coordinate 71,929, forward strand.
TGATTTGACTTTCTCCAACCTACTGTAGTCTTTTCAAGTGGATTCAATGAGAAGGGAAGGGCCCACCTTCCTCACAGACTCCCCTCTTTTGTGAGTTTTAGATTAACTTATTTGATTAATTATAGTTGTGTGATTTATCTATTCATGCATTTCTAGAATACATTTGTTGGTACAGTTCATTCCCTTTCTATTAATGCACATCATTGTGTCTCATGAGAGTTAGAATCAATTGTTGAATACTGTTGGAGAATTGATTTGAAAGTTAATTCCTTTTCTGCATTAGATTGAATCTTTGTTTTCAAGAAAAAGTAAATAGAAGTATGAATTCCCTTTCCGCAATTAGGTAGATTTCTTTCATCAAATAGCACAAAACTTCCTTCTGCCAGAGTAATATAGAATATTAGAATAGATTAGATAATACATGATTCTTATACACTCATCAAATTATACTCCTGCAAATTAGATTTCAATTATGCAAGTGTGAATTCAATTCCGCAACAAAAGATTAGAACTCCAGCTGTGTCAGCAACTTGTGTTAGTGTTCATCTTTTCAACTTTGTTTATTTTAGTGTTAATTTACCTTACAACAACTTTATTAGTGTTTTATTTCATAATCTATTGAGGATCTAGACGAGTATCTACTGAAGAACATACCTCTCTTAGTTCTCCCAAATTTCCATGGATTATCTACTCAGGATCCATATGAGTTTCTGTTTGAATTTGATATCTTATGTAGAAGCTATGACTACACTACCACTGCACAAAACTTAAATTGTTTCCATATACATTGAGGGGTAACACATTAAGATGGTTCGTGAGCCTTGGAGGAGAGAATATTTCAACATGGGTACAAATGAGGTAACTTTTCCTGAACAATTAGCAAGACTAGTGCTGAAGAAGGGAATGAAGAGAGGAACTGTTCAAGATGTCTCACAAGGAGGATGATACCCTTGAAGATTTTGTGGAGTGACTCTAGTATAATATACAAAGGTCAGGAAATCCAGATGTGAGTAAGGACATACTGAAAAATATTTTTCTAAAAGGAGATAAAGATGATTGTTTAGATATGTTGAATATGCTTGGCAAGGGAGATATATCTAAGGAATCCTATGAAGGCATTGTAAATATTTGTAAGAGATTCTCTCGAGGATCTACAAGAAATAATTCAACTACCATAGATTCCACTTTTTCAAGGGTACAAAAAACATCCAATGGAGGGGCAACAAGAGTAGAAATAAGTAATCTATTAGAAGATTTCAAAACAAAATTGATTAACTCTTTTGCTTCATAGATTGACACTCTACGGGTCAAATAGAAACAAGAAGAATTAGATCGGGCATTGTTTGTTTTCTGTTCAAAATGAATAAATAAACATCCACTAAGGGAGTGCCCACTGAACAATGTCCAGGTATGTCTTATTTTTGAATTATATGATGATACTGACCAATGTCCCTCCCTACTAGGTGTAAAATAATCAATGAATATGACTAACAAGGAAGTGAAGGTTTCCTATCTAATAACACAGAGGATACAATGGAAGCCACAAGGTCAAGGTAAAAACCCTCAATTCTCCTCTGCAACACTTAATTATTGGAATAATGTGAGCAATCAACTTCAATATGGCCAAATGAATGCCCCCCCCCTAATTCATATGCCACCTCCTTATCAGTATCCCAATGCATGGGTACCTATGCCCCAACAACATAATTAGCCTGGGCAATGGAACCCATATTGGAGAGGCTCTCAACAACAACTTACTTGTCAAAACCCTCACCAACAGAACCCCTATCAACATCAGTTCCAACCCCAGTACCAACAACAACAACTGTAGTTACCTTCCAATGCCCCACATAACAATCCTCTCTTACGACCTCAGATGCCTGTGAAACCTAACCCAAATCCAAATAGTAAGGCCATTCAAAATATTGATATACACAATGTGCCAACTCTTTCTATTAGCCCCATGCCTTGTGATGAGATAAAATTAAGACCAGGGAGAATAGTCGAGCCAATAATTGAATATGCGCCATCTTCATAATCAGACAAGGAATCAAGGGAAAAGACATCTGTTGATATAGAGGAAATTGGCGAACATATCATAGTATTAGAATACCCCCCATTCCCTGAAATATTGGAATTTACCAAAACTGTGGAATTACCATCCTTCAATCTCTTAGGAGAATTGCAAAATCTACATGTTAACATCCCACTATTGCAAGTGATTAGGGATGTACCTATTTATGCGAAGACTGTGAGATACCTTTGTATCAAAAAGCCTAGAAGGAAACCCAGGGAACCCCTCATAGTACAAGTAGTGGGGGAATTGTCTGAACTGATGTTAGGAAAAACCCCACCTATTAAATATGGTGACCCAGGAAACCATACAGTCACTTTCAAAATTGGGTAGACATTTATTCCCGATGTGTTAGTTTATTTAGAGGAAATAATTAGCATTATGTCAATAGAGACGAAACACTTGTTGAAACTCAGAAAGAAAGTCTGACCTAATACCATTGTTTTAGAGTTAGTTGATCGTTCTACTATTAAACCAGAAGGAGTAATCTATGATCTAGTTATTTTAATTGATTCATGGGGGTATCCTGTTGACCTTGTCGTATTGCAACTGAAAACCCGTCGGAGGGGGTCATTCTCTAATTCTAGGAAGACCATGGTTAGCTACAACTAATGCTTTCATTGGTTGTAGATCTGGTTCAATGACCATCTCTGATGGTTATGATACCATGAAACTTACCCTTTATCCTCATGCTACACCTAGTGTGGAACCCGAAAATGATTTATGGATGAAAATTGAGGATAGAAGCGCTCTACTTGTGCTAACCATAGGAAAATCCATGAGCTTCAAAGATGAGACAAAGGATGAGATAATAAATAGATTTATCAATGACCCCTCTATTGTTACACAAAACACATACCACCAATTGAGTAGAATCTTTGACCCTACCGCCCAGGAAGGAGTGAGCCCAGAGATGTTCTTTGAAACTATTGTAAATCAAGTTAATTCAATTGTAACAATAGATATTGAAAAAAATGAATTATTTCCTAAAGTCAGTTCTAAGAACATCACTGTAGAAATCAAACCTAGAAAAACCCTGAACATCAATCCTGATTTATCTTTTGTTGAAATTGAACGTTTGATGAAGTTATTGATTGAACATACAGAGGAATTTGCATAGGATTACATGGATATGAAAGGAATTTCCTCTGAACTATGCACCCATCATATATACATTAAGGAAGAATGTCGACCCATTTTCCAACCCCAAAGGAGAATGAACCCTAATATTAAAGAGATTGTTAAGGAAGAACTCCAGAAACTTCTTAATGCATGATTCATCTACCCTATATCAGACAGTGAGTGGGTTTCATCCTTGGTTATTGTTCCTAAAAATAATGGTAAATAGAGAGTGTGTGTGGACTATAGAGACCTGAATAAGGCCACGCAGAAGGATCATTTCTCTCTGTCATTTATTGATCAGGTTCTAGGAAACCTATTTGGGAATTTTTTTTCTCTTTCCTAGAAGGATTTAGTGGCTATAACCAGATAACAATTGCTCCACAGGACCAAGATAAGACCACGTTTACTAACCCTTGGGGTACATTTTCCTATAAGGTTCTCCCATTTGGCTTTTCTAATGCACCAACCACTTTCCAGAGAGATGTAATTGGTATTTTCTCTGATATGGTGAATGACTGTATGGAAATATTCATCGATGACTTTACACCTTATGGTACTGATTTCGATGAAGCTTTAGCTAATCTGGAAAAATTACTCAAAATATGCATACAATATCATCTTTCTCTAAGTACTAAAAAGTGTCATATGATGATGAGAGAAGGTGTGGTGTTGAGACACTTCATTTCTTATGCAGGAATTCAGGTAGACCCAGCCAAAATCCAGGTAATTTTGGATATTCCAACTCCATCAACTCAGAAAGAGGTAAGAATATTTTTAGGGAACGCTGGATATTACAGGATATTCATTAAAAAAAAATTCAATCTTGCCTCTCCCTTATTTTTTCTATTAACAAAATATGTTGACTTTAGTTGGATTGACAATTGTGAATTGTCTTTTGCAGATCTAAAATAGAAATTGTCCACATCTCCCAGTTTGAGAGGGCCCAATTTGGATCTTCCATTTCACATTTCTTCAGATGCCTCAGATACTGCAATTCATGAACTGCTAGGGAAACAAGAGGAAAAAGAACCCTATTCTATATACTATATCAACAAGAACATGGCTCTTGCTGAGTTAAATTACACAGTTATAAAAAAAGAATTTTTGGCAGTAGTTTATGCTATCAATAAATTGAGGCATTATCTCAGTGGTTATTCTACTTTTATTCATACTAATCATTCAATAATTAAATATTTGATGAATAAACCTATTACTAATGCCCTAGTAACAAGATGGTTGTTATTATTACAAAAATTTAACATCACTATAGTGGATAGACTAGGAAAAGAAAATGTGGTTGTTGATTTTCTCTCAAGATTGAATATAAATGATGATAATTCACCTGTAGATGATTCCTTTCTAGATGACCATTTGTTTTCATTATCTTCTCACTCACCTTTGTATGCAGACATTGCTAATTCTTTGGTTGCAGGGAAGGTACCTCTACATCTATCTCCCTGATAAAGAAGGAAGATTATTCAGAAGAGTGCTCGGTATAGTTGGATAGGGGGATATCTTTTCTACACAAGCCTGGATCAAGAAATTAGGATATGTGTGAGAGATTATGAACTTTATGATATTCTTAAAGATTTCCATGATGGCCCTTATGGGGTTCATTTTTCTGATAAAAGGATCGGGCATAAAATTTTGAGGATGGGCTATTTTTGGCGCAGAATATTCCAAGATGCAAGGAAGTATGTCCAAGCCTGTGACAGTTGCCAATGAATGGGTCAACCAAATCATAGGGATGATATTCCTCTCTAGCCTCAAGTGGTGTTAGATCCTTATGAGAGATGGGCGATAGATTTTGTAGGGCCCATTAACCCACCTTCTAATTAGAAATTCTACATATTGGTTTGCACAAATTACATGACCAAGTGGGTAGAGGCAAAAACACTCATCAGGGCCTTAGAAGAAGTTGTATTAGAATTTTTGTTTGAAGATATCTTTGTTAGGTTTGGAGTTCTCAGAGAGTTAGTAACTGATGGGGGACCACCTTTCACATAACATAACTTTTAATCCCTACTCAGTAAATATCATGTTTTGCATAGAACAACTTCTCCATACCATCCCCAAGGTAATAGGTAGGTGGAAAGTACAAACAAAGTCATAGAATCTATTCTTACTAAGACAGTGAGGGAACATCGTAGGGATTGTTCTGAAAAATTACATGAAGATCTATGGGCTTATCGAACCACTTGGAGGAACACAACTAGTTTTTCTCCTTATGAACTGGTATATGGGAAGAGCCCTATTTTTCCCATTGACTTCGAGATCAAGACCATAAGAACTACATCAACAGTCAATATAGACTTTAATATGGCATAGAAGGCCAGAATGGAGCAACTATATGAGTTGGATGAAAAGCATTTGGATTCTATTCATCAAACCACAGTGATTCAACAACAAAGAACCAAGTGGCATGAATGAGTCATTAAGAATAATTTATTCAAAAAGGGATATTGGGCTCTGTTGGATGATTCGTGCTTTAAAGAATTTTAGGGTAATCTCCGTACAATATGGTTGGGACATTACGGGGTAGACAATGTTTTTCCCAATGGGACAGTCAGATTGATTACTATTGATGGATCCAATACACAACTACTTGCAAATGGTCATCGTTTGCACCTATATCAACATCCACTTTTCAAGGAAGAATTTAAATCTAAATGTATAGCTGATACAGATTATCAACTTTTAAAGAGAAAAGAGCTTTCTCCTTCCCCTTCTAAACCTTAGAACTTTTTTCTTTTCAATAAAACCTTTTATATAAATAAACTCTGTGAGTTTCATTTTTTTTGTTTTTGCTTAAAATATTTATGCTTCTTTAATAAATTCAACATAGAAGGGTATCGGTAGTTACTTGTGTGCAGATGGATTGATGAACAACAAGGTAGATTAGAGTGAAAGGAGCCAAAGGATTAGTTTTTGAAGTATGAAAAACTCCTTAAAAACTAAGGGATTCTGTGTTCGGTCGGGTTACATGTTGTTACACCTCTTCCCAACTATTTTGTTTTACATGTTGTTACACCTCTTTCCGACAAAATGGTCATTTTACATGATGTTACACCATTTTCCTGACTATGTTGTCTTACATGTTGTTACATTATTTTTCAAGAATTTGGTCGATTTACATGCTACTACACCTAATTCCACAATTCCGACCAAAATACATACTGATACACCTATCGTTATTCCTTTTCACTATTTTACATACCTCTTCACCCATTTTTCACATTTATGCCATTTTTCCATGCTGATACTCCATTAATCTTTCTCTCTCTTCTATCTTTCCATTTTGAAACACTGTTGTTTTATCATTTTCACTGTTATCTTTTCCGCTCTCTTTGTCAGAAAATGTCGCTTCATCATTACTTGATTCCACCTCCACAGACTTTCAGTTGGTAAACCAAAGAAAGGACTCCACCTATGCTCCACTTGTCATATCATCATTTCTCACATTCCAAAGCCATCTCTCATCATTACAACTATTCCACATGGATCAAATGGTGGTTGGATAGTGCGTTTATTCCTAGAAATCAGTTTGTGTGGTAAGTTATGAGGTATGCTACTAATCCTACATGTCAAAGTAATGTAGATATGGAATAAAGATTTAATGCTTACATGTCAACTGTCCTAAATTCATTGCACCATGAGCCAATCATATTCGTTGGGGGGGAAATAAAATCTACGTTGTCAAAATCCCATTTTATATTCACCTCTGCACCTTTTGACCACACTTTTTTCTTTACTGAGACACTCTGTTCTTTAGGCAATCTACATTCAAAATTGATGTGTCTCTAGTTTAGGTGTCGATTTTTCCTCCTTTGTGACTGTTTAGACTCTAAAATGACGTCATGGGAGGATTAGCTGTGAGGTATGAACTGAAAAATATGGATGTATTGCTACTATACCCAAATGTTTACCAAAAATTTCTACAGGCTAGATGGATTTCTTATTTTGAGAAGTTGTAGGGGTTTAATGAAGCAGAGGTATTAGAGTTCAGTCAGAATCTCACAAAAGGGTATTCAATGATGCACGAGGTGAGGATTCCAGTGATAGAGGAAACTGTGGTTGTTGTGATAGGGTTTCTGACCACAAGAGAAAGGTGGTTTAGCAGAAAAACACATCTTCCTGAAGCACATAAGGGTTTTCTCATGGACGATGAGGAAGTTTAGAAAAAGGGTCGAGGTGTCGATGTAAGTTCCTTACCAATGCCATGGGGGAAAGTTTCAGAATTTATAAAAAGATACATTACATGCAAGGGAAGATATCAAGTAGTTTATTTTTCTGATTTTATCCTACTGTCACATTTAAGACATCATAAGATAATAAACATCCCTTATTACCTTCTTCATTCCTTGCATAATATGGCTCACTTTTTCAAGAGATCAAATAATCCCAAGAATTGTCTTTCCAATCACAGAGTGATAGGGTTGTTGATTCATAGAGGAATGGAAATTCCTAATGACCCATTACCTTAATTGGAAAAACATCCTAATTATGTGCCTATTGTTATGGTTGAACCAGAACCGCTAAACCCTATGCTTGTAGTTGTGATTGAGCCAATAGTTTAAAACCCAATCCTTGGACCAAGTCATGAGCCTCAGCCCTTGGCTGCAACAACAATTGAAAAACCAATCCCTGGACCAAGTCATGAGCCTCAGCCCTCAGCTGCAACAACAGTTAAAAACCCAATCCTTGGACCAAGTCATGAGCCTAAGCCCTTGGCTGCAACAACAGTTGAAAACCCAATCCTTGGACCAAGTCATGAGCCTCAGCTCTTGAATGCAACAACAGTTAAATCCCCCACTATAATTTCCAGTACGTCGACTCCGAGAATCAAATGCAAAACCATAAGAAACTCTAACATGACTCAGAGATGCAAAATCAAAACCAGAAGCAACTGTAACACCACTCAAAGAGGCATCGACAGATTTGAACCAAAAGAAACTCAAAAACCTCGTGTTGTTGCGACAACTTGTCCTGATTTTGTTGATGCTCAGACCCTACCAGATTTTGACATCATTGATACAAACTTGAGTGAGAGGCTAATTGATTTTATGGAGATACGTATCTTGGGTTTTACATTGTGCAAGTAATTTCAAGAAACCATTTTGTCACTACAGGTCGAATGCAAATGAATTGCAGCAGAATCTTCAGCTCCGCTTGATGATTTTGTGCATCACTCGTTGAGTGACAAAGTACAGATTATACAAAACCCCAGCATTGCAGATTTTCCTCCTTGTCTAGTTGTTGAAGAACACCCTCCTTCTCCTAAAGCAAAGAAAAGGAAATCCCCTTCTTTTGTCCCTACATTACCTAGGAGGAGAACAAGGTCATCGAGGTCCAAGGATGGTTTTAGGGGATAAATTTTGCTCATGGGCTAATTTTCCATGGTTTTTCCCAAAACAATATTCACTACTCTAAAAATAATTTTCCCAAATTCTATAGGATAAAATTATTATACCTTAAAAATCGCCAAAATTTTATATAAACTATATAAAATCCTTAGAAATTTGAATATATTTACAAAAATATCGCCAAAAATTTATAGTTGGAATATGAAGGATTAGTAAGAATCACCAAGGTTTCTACATTTTAAAATAAATTTCCATCCCTAAAATCATCCCTGTCGAGGTCTACTGGAGAAATAGTTGGATGGAAGCATATGGAGCAAGCAATACCCATTCTTCATCCATTATCCTCCATTTTTAAAGAAGTGACTGTTACACAAGAACCAGTCCCTTCCAACAACATGACTATGACACAAGAACCAGCCTCTTCCTAGAACTTAGCTATTACACAAGAACTAGCTACCAAGGAAGAGACTATCCCACAAGAACCAATCATGGCAGAATTAGTTGTTACACAAGAAACAATTGCCTAGGAAGAGACTGTCCCACAGGAACCAGTCATGCCAAAATTAGTTGTTACACAAGAACTAATTACCCAAAATAGAGAGGATAATGACGATGTGCTACTTACTTAGTTGTTTTCTCAAATTGAGAAGAAGATACAGGGTACAAAAAATTCCAGGATTACTGAACTGATGAAGGAAAATGAAAGACTCAAAGAAGAGTTGGATTCCCTAAAGAAGGAATTGTAGGTTTCTCGACAGAAAAATATAGAGGAGTCAAATTTGGATATATTAGAACAGGAAACAACTGTTATGAATGAAAATAGAGAGAAAATGTGATATGAATGTGGTAATATTTATTTTTGAGGCAGGGTATAAAATAGTGAAAGTACCAGTCACTAGTCATGCTGAAGAACCAACCAATCTCTCATTCAAAATAGAATATGACCTTACTGATCCACAAGAACTAGTAAGGAAAAAGATATCTCAACGTAATAGAGTAGTTGTTGGTTTACCATCAAATTTTACACAAGAACCTCTATTACACTTACAAGTTGTAACTCAAGCAACTCAAACTGATTCTATTCTTGAAGACAAAGAAACTCAGACAGATTTTTGAAACAATAGATGTTGGGGTACACACAGGTGATTTGATTTATGTTTCCCATACTGGTACTCAGTAATTGATCTTAGCAATTTTCACTAGAGGAGTCACTTCCCTGACTCAGATTCAGAGTAAGGCTTGAATGTGGATTGCATGAGGACATGTAATATCTTTAGTTGGGGGGCATGTTAGGATCCATAAATGTCCCTTTTTCACTATATCTTTTGCTCATTAAACCTTATTATTTCTATGCTAAAATGCCTAATATCATGTTTTCTAAGACCTTTTTCCCAAGGTATGAATAACTGATCTTTATTTTGTATTCTTATTTACTTAACATGTTTGATTGGTAGAATTTCTCATATTTTACCCATCAATTCTCAATTGATGATCAAAATGTGTAGATTAAAGAAAAATAACCAAGTCTTGAAGAAAGATCATTGTTGTTACACCAATTGTTATAGTTGTGCGCAATTTCGACATGTTGTTACATGACTACAACAATTGTGCACCTTTCTTGGAAGTTATTACAACTGCTGCAAAAAATTCCCACTGATCCTGGATGGTGGTATGCCATTCAAATCCATATCCTAAATATGGATCCTCAAGGTTGTTACACGTTTCGGCTCACGCTGGTGATCAAGATCATTTCCATATTTTGTAATGATGATAGATCTTTTATATCATATGAACAGCTTGAGAATCTTTGATTCTCAAGGCTGTTCTGAGTGCGTTTCAACTGAATGTCTCGGTCTTTAAATAAAAGAGCATGTGTAGCCATTAGGTAGTGAATATTAGCTGTGGAATAGAGATTGAAGTGAAGAATTTTGTATCTGAACATTTTTGGCAATTTAATAAAGAATTGATTTGAGTTTCTTCTACCTACTGTAGTCTTTTCAAGTGGATTTAGTGAGAACTAAAGGGCCAACCTTCCTCATAGACTCCCCTCTATTGTGAGTTTTAGATTAACTTCTTTGATTAATTATAATTGTGTCATTTATCTGTTCATGCATTTCTAAAATACATTTGTTGTTATAGTTCAATCCCTTTCTGTTAATGTGCATCAGTGTGTCTCATGAGAGTTAGAATCAATTGTTGAATACTACTGGAGAATTGCTTTGAAAGTTAATTCATTTTCTGCATTAGATTAAATCTTTGTTTTCAAGCAAAAGTAAATAGAAGTGTGAATTCCCTTTCTATAATTAGGCACACTTCCTTTCAATGATTATCGCAGAACTTCCTTCTGCAAGAGTAATATAGAATATTAGAATAGATTAGATAATCCAGGATTCTTATACACTCATCAAATTCTACTCCTGGAAATTATATTTCAATTATTAAAGTGTGACTTCAATTATGCAACAATAGATTAGAATTCTTGTTGTGTCAGCAACTTGTGTTAGTGTTCAACTTTTCAACTCTATTTCTTTTACTGTTAATTTACCTTACTGCAACTTGATTAGTGTTTTCTTTCATAATCTAGCATAGACTGTGCACAATTATCTTACAATAACAAAACTTCCCTCGGTCTGAAAATTCATATTGAAAACCTTAATTATCTATTTATTTAGACAATTAAAGTGCCCAACAACAGGAATGTTTTTAGGCAAATCAGAAGAAATAATTTTGATGTATTATGGAACCAAAATTGAGCATAATTTCCTAAATTTGTTAAATCAATCATCCTAACAAAGTTCTGTAGGATACACATTTTGCATAGTTAACAACAAATAGATCATATCGGGATCAAAAATAGAGTGATGAATCATGGAAGATACACAGGGGGCGTACAACCAGGAAGATGAGATCAGTGGGATGCATGTTCATATGGGTAATGAACATACAAACTCAAATGGACATGGATAAGGAAAGGAAGAAAATGTTAAGCCCTAATATTGGCTTATTACCCATTAATTGGGGCAGATTATATTAGTAATGTTATTTTATTTATGTCGGCTTTAGGCCATTGGTTGTAATTATACCTCCTAGTTTCCTATATAAACCAAGGAGACATTTTCATTTTGAATCATCTTGTACTTGAACATTTAAGTGGGATGTTAAGCCCTAATATTGGCTTATTACCCATTAATTCAGCGCATTATATTAGTAATGCTATTTTATTTATACGGCTTTAGGCCATTGGTTGTAATTATACCTCCTAGTTTCCTATATAAAACCAAGGCTTTCATTTTGAATCATCTTTGTACTTGAACATTTAAGTGGGGTAAAAGGAGATTTACCCCTCGAAGAGGCTTATTATATGAAATTATCTCTTTTCAAGGCATTGAGTACTTTTCCTCGAGGTTTTTCATGCTATATTGATATTTGGTCTAACATATATAGTGACGAGCTCAAGGTCTTGGGTTTCAATGCTACATCCCACACCTTGGCATTTTCGCCATAACTTTTTTTCTATGCAATGTTTCGGCGAACGACGAAGCCGTGATATTTAGTAGATGAATCAAGGTACATTGGGTTCAAATTTCTAACCTCGATTTACACGCTTTGAAGATACAACTTATACAAGATAGGGTTCGAAATCATCCTAACTCCAGCTCATTGTAGAATTTTCTATAAAAACTTTTTTTGTAACATTTCGCACTCGAACCAGAGGCTATTTACATAAATTAGTAAGGTATCCGTGGTAAAAATTTTATCTTTAGTTTCATCTTTAAATTTGGTAGATACACCTCTATAAGATAGAGTATATGATCATCCTATTGGACTAGTCTCAAGAAGGTGTTCCGTGTAAAAAACAATCATAACTTTTCCTAGAGTATCCAAATTCAAGCATACAAGTTTCATTGGATTTTGGACGGTCTTTAGTATTTCTAGTGTGAGTTTCTTAGAATTTTATATCAATTATTTTGTGTGGGGCATGCTATACAAGTGATATCTCCCCGAAAGGCCAAAATCGGCAAGTTAGGGGAAGTTAATATAACTTCCACTTTGGCACATCAAATTTGATCAAACATGTGGCATTATAGACACAAAATATCAACAAATATATAAAATAAAGTTTCATACCCATAAGGGTCGAACTTGGGGAGATACACCAAAAGGAAATATTTTCAGCAAAACCACCTCAAAATCAAGGCTCAAAGTGATACTTGGCCAACATGCCACCAAAAACTAACTCTACACCAAGCCAAATAAGCCTCTAGAAAATCCTACTGACTCTTGATGAAGGTGAAGAAATGTGTAGGGGAATAAATGAACTACAAAAGAAGATGGATTCAATGGAAGCTAAGTTAGATACTAAGATGGATTTTGTAATAGCCCTCCGGCTAAGGACATCTAATACTCAGTCAACCGGTGAAGTTTTTTTTTTTTTTTGAAGTGTGTGCTACAGGTAGGAGAAACAACCCCTCGACTCTACATCAACACTGCAGCCGACAGGACGCAGGTAAGATGAAACACAATCAAGACGACCCAACATCATACAGAGAACAAGAAGCAACGCCTCGAACAGGAGGTGGGAAACTAATGGTCGTAGGTAGAGACAAACACCAGGGTTAGGCACAGTACAATCACAGAATGAAGGGAATCCGTCAGAGAGTCTGATGATTGAGAATTGATTGATCATCTTGATATAGTGACCAATTCCCCTACCACATAAGCAAATTCAAATCCCAACCTACAATTATTACAACTTAGCGCATTAATAGACAACAGAGAACCCTCGCCTACTAAGGAAAACACGAGACAAGTACTCAGACCACAACAACCGTTATTTTGACCAGGCACTAAATCTGACTTGAAGGGACAAGGGTTACCGACCCAAACAAGAAAATCATACATCCATGGGCAACAATACTTAAATAAGCATCCAATCATTAAGATGACACGACATTTATCTAAGGATCAAGATAAAAGTTAAAAACCCAAGGCTCCGCTTTTAAATTCTAAGTTCGACGAGGTACCATTACCTATCAATTGTCAAGACCATCTTAGATTCTGGTTTTAAATGCGATAAGGTACTACATTTACCCCTTTATCAACATTGTAATTAATGGAAATTCTCCAAGCCTAACATGACAACATTAATTTACCACCTGTGTCAAATACCTATCATTACAATGACCTTGCAACCTTGGAATAACATCAACATTATAATTGAGGAGCATACCCTAAATTAACTTCCAACGTAAATTATCAACATCATGACATGTATCAGTTATAGCATAAAACAAACGGAGCTACCCAATCTAGTGTAACATAACCATTCCACACCAATTGCGTAAACATTAGTCCCAAGAACCTTGATTCCTTAACATGGGTTCACGATAACTAAAAGCATAATCCTTAATCCACATAACTGTTAGCATGAATATCCTGGCAATTAAAACAACCTTATCCTTGCAAGTTAACAAGTAATATCATGGCAATAATCAACTATTAATTCTCGGGCATCATTGTTGCCCTGGCAATCATACATCCTTATTACTGCAATTTAAACGATTAGTACCCAGGTAAAAACAAATTATTAATATTGCCATCTAACAAGCACTACCATTGCCATTAAGCAATATTGCAATTTGCAGCTTTAACCCGAAATTAATATTCTAAATTACCATTATTATTGTTGTGCCCAATTTAAACAATATTAAACCTTAAACCTATAACAGATAAATCAATGAACGCCTGTGATGACATGGCCTATAACAATAGGTTATTAATAGGTGGAAGCCAATAATGCGTGGAAGTCAATATCTATATTGTGCTTCAAACCTATCGGTATTAACATTTAAATTACAATATCACTATTGCGTTAACTATTACTTATCATGGCGATTCTGCTAGTATCAATGTCTCCATTAAATATTATTAATCCTGCAGCTAATCACATACTTAACATTGCAAGGTCCACAATATCGACATTCCATTAAATGATTAAATTAAAGGATAATAAAATTTCAACAACCATGCCAACAAATTTAAAACGGTGTAATGTCCCAAGATCGAGACTGACATTCCATTAATGATAATAACATTGCAACCACTCAATAAGTAGCCAATTACTTAACTAGACAATCTACCTGCGTTACCAATTCAAAAATAATATTAACATTCGAGTTAACAGATCCTTAACCAAAGGGAAAGACTATACTAAACAGCTCCTGTGTATTCGTACAACGAGGGTGATGGTTGCAACTTCTGGAAAGTAATTTAAGATAACAGTTAAGGCGAATTAACAGTTTATATCAGAACTTACATAACGGCAAATACAATTTACTTCCAGAAATTACCACATCTTCCTTGAAGGAATCCACTTAATTTATTAAAAGACCGGGCTGATCCCATCAACACCGTTCGAAGGGAGCGCTGGAAATTCTGACAGGTTTTTATCTCGAAATAGGTAAAGAAGATTTTAATTTCTTATTAATGAAAAGTGCAAGTAAACATTTTGGTTGCGGCTGTCAATTAGAATGTACTGGCAGTCAAATAAAACCTAGCATTAATGGAAATACTAACTAAAGCGACGTGGTCACCATTCCTAATCATTAAGGTAAAAAAATATATATACGGGAAGAAACAGAACTACCACCAAGGTTTTGGGGTCGAGGAACGCAGAGAAGCGATATCCGAACGGATTGTGGACTGGATTTTCAAGCCCAAACCCCACATTTGGGCTTGATTATTAAGTGGTGGATTAAAGATACTCCAGCGCGGCTTGGGCTGTTTATTGAACCCTAAGCATTTTAGGGTTGAACCCTAATCATTAAGAACCACCGAAAATTTCTGAAAAAGAACGGAACTGGTGAAGCTAAACCCTAATCTAATCTGGATAACGAACTAATGCTCAGTTACGGATTGTTATTCAAGGTTTGTCATGTAGCTGGGATATGGATCGGTGGCGCAGTGTTAAGCAGGTGTAACATTTCTATGGTAAGAGCTGTCAGGCTGAGTTTAAAGCTGACCACCGCTGAAGCACACAGTTGCATGAGACGGCCCTGAGCACGGATGCCAGTGGAACAGTTTAAATCGAAACGAGAGGGTGAGGATGCCCCCTACACCGCACTTCAAGGAAGGGACTAAGTCATCACAGGGCGAGATTGCAGCCTCAAGCTGAGCGAATGTCAGGAGAGGGTAAGGCGAGATGACGGCCCAGGTCTAGCAGAGGCGAATGGGGCGTTTTGGAAACGGACACTTGGGCGAGGTAGAACGCAGGCCCTAAAAATGCCCACTCTGTCCAAACGAAAATATACTGGGAGGCATTTCGCCCATGGTAAAAAGAGGACGAACCCAATACGGAAAAAGCACCCATGGTGCAGGCGGAAACCCACTGGAAGAAGCCCCCCACCGGTAAACAAATCGATCGGGCAAGAATAATACCCACCTAGATATAAGAAGGGCCCCATAATATAACTCCAAGGTATCAATATAAAAAAAAACTACTGCACATCAAGCTCTGCACGTATACAAGAAAATTTTACGCCCCAAGTGAAACGACAGGGCCAAGGAGATAATGAAGTGGCCCAACATAGATACTCACGCCCAGGGTAGAGGAGTATGCCCTACTGCCCCAACGCCCACAATGAAAAAGCAGAAACCACCACTACATACCCAAACCCTCAACTACCTAAATACAAAAAACGAGGATCTTCTAAGGTACCCCCATTTTTACCAGGTATGAAGGACGAGGAACAACATTCCCCAAGGACACAACCATAATCGCAGCATTTTATCACTGAGCATTCTACTCTATTCGTTTCAGTAATCATACCTTGGCCTGATTGTTGCAGCAATGGTTCCGACGCTCCAGCCGCTCCTGCTCCAAGCTTCTCCTTCTCCTGCTTGCCAACCTCAACGAGCTCACCGGTACCTCCCAGCCAAACGCTAGGGGTACTCTTCTTCCCCCTCAGCCCCCCGAGCCGC
>SNQJ01S0045440.1:0-11133 GCA_010110895.2 Picea sitchensis
CATAAAATATCTAAATTACTAATATGATTGATTTTTAACTTCATGAAAATATATATACGGAGTCTCATATATGATTGTGTTTGTACTGATTTAACATCTTTTTCATGATTTCATAATTTAAACGTGTGCCGATGTTCAATTTCAAAACCAAGTAAATCTACCGGGTTTGCTTTAATTCACGTTACACAAGGGCTGATCGCTTGGAATATCGATTGCCCCATTGAGAAATTCAAATCCCTTCATATAGATTGAGGGTGTGGTAGAGATGAGTCACTAGTGCTTGGATAACTTCTAACATGGTAGAGATTTTGGTTTTCCAATTATAGTTTTTGTGTCATTTACACAATACCTAACCCTTCTTGATTAGGTGGAAGATATCAACGCCGAAGGGAATTACTTTTAAGATGGTCATATATCTTTGTTTTATGATAAGTGAATATTATATCTTTTGTGTCATTCTTATAACATTAAATAATTTTTTATTAGATGGAAAATGCTAACAATTAAGGGTGAAAGTTTTTATTTATGTTTGTTATCCTTCTCAATTGAGTTCAATTCTCTCAAAGTACATATGTTGGTCCATTGTGATAACGCTAGGAGGGTAGACTCCTTCTTGGATAGAAGTCCATTCCAGTGGGCTTCGAGATGTCTTGGCCCTTGCTAAGTCATAAGTTTCATGCTAGGCGTTGGCTTGTGCACTGTTGACACTAGCCTAGAGGTTATAGTGGTAGCCAGTCGGATTTGAGCCTAGGCCTCGCTTAGGTAATCCCAATCAATTATCGATTCCTATAGATCTAAAAAAAAACTGTGATTTTATTGCTTTCTTTAAATTTCGCAGTAATTATAGTTAACAACCTTTGTGAGATTATTTAGTAATTGTGCACTTCTAAATGTAACATAGTTCTTAGAGGGTGTTAGAGTACAATTTGATAATGTTGTACACCAAAATTTATGATGAATGTCCAATAAATGTTCATTTGACAAGTTGGTTTTACAAAAGTTTTCATGATAATGCATAATTACATTGGGATTTTGTAACGTACCCCAACCCAACTGAGGGACATCACGATGCAAAATACTCATAAAAACAATTTTTTTGTTAACTAAATTAATTCTTTTACAACTAACTGATTTCCTGTAGCTTTCAACTACGAATTACAATCATATTTAATTGTGAATTGTTACCATTATTTATGCATCTACATGTTAAAATGCTCATGAAATGCAATCAGTAATTCAAACACAATAACATATAATCAATCTTATATACTGAATTCATGCACAACATTTATACACATAAAAAAACACATCAACAAGATATAACACTTATCTTTTAAATTTGTTGTGCAACCAGCTGCTTGGGACAAACGTTCCACTCAACCATAGACTTCTTGTTCCAAATCTCAACAAATCACCCTTGAGCTGAGGATAGTAATCCATAAAAGAGGGTGGTCTTTCAAAGTCCACTCACAGCTCATAAAACTTACAATCCACTGATATTTTCCTACACCTATCTCGATTTTCCACCAGTTCTCTTCTTCTTGACCTGCCCAACCAAATGAATGTACCCCTTCATTGATCTCATTCCCTCGAGCATCCCATTAGTTTATTAGGGTATCTTTGGCATATGTAACCAAGAATATCTCAGCTGTGAACTCAAGGGAACTTGTTGCTAGAAAAACTACCAACAAACCAACAACAAACACTTGTTGTTACAGTGCAACTCGCCTGGGAGTTCACTCTTCAGGCCTGACAACCTAGTCCTTCAATTTCTAGCTCCAAATACACTTCAATACGCTCCAACTTGCTCTAGAATTCGCCCTCCATGGTTGCACCATCTCCAAGATCTCCTTCTTCCTCTCTACTTGTTGCTCATGCACACAAATTGATTGTCTAAAATTGTTGTCCCAAACCATACATATTTCCTCTCTTTGGATTTCCTTTCTTGACTCAGACTCTTCCTCAAGTTGATTGTACTCAAACCCCATGTTCCCAATAACTTTGGGATGTGACCACTCACACCCACCCTCTTACATGTATTCAATGATTGGCTTTGGAAACACTCAATCAGAAATTGAAAGGTTCATATAACAAATTTAAGAAAAACGAGTTGAATTAATATGGGTAATTCCCCCTTGGACCCCTCTTGGCCATTATCTTAAACACTCCCCTCTCTTGTGGATTAATTTATCCCCCATCTCTGTCCATGTCCCCTTAGCAACTGGCATCACATTTTATTATTAAAATATAGAAATACAATTTTCATATTACATCGCTTGGCCATAACCACATATTATATCTACATTAAGTATTAATTAGACTTGGAATTATAGTGGGGATGTTACATTCTCCCTTCCCTACAATTGTGCATCGTTTTCGGTGCACACTATGCCAATATACATATATGCAAATTTACATCACAATACTTTATAAAAATAAAATTCTGCAATTTAACAACTCCAACAACAGTTCCAACGGCCATAATCTCATGTTCCTCTCAACTCGCCCACCCAAGGAATGCACCATTCGTTTATCAGGGCCAACCCAATGGATGCACCATACGTTTATCAATTCTATCCCAAGGAATGAGACATTCTTTTATCAAGGTCTCCAACGCAGTTGGCTAGGACTTTGAGATGTGGTTCTGAAACTCTAGTTGTTCAAAATGGAGTCTTTCATTCTGTTTTCTTCAAAAATGTAAAAAAATTGTGGGTATTGTTCCTGCATGTTTTCTCCATGCTCCCATGTAGCATCTTTAGGATCATAGCAGATCCATTGAACCTTTACTAACCCTATGGCCTTGTTCCTTAACACTTTAACTTTCTAGTCCATGATGTGTATTGGTTCCACCCGGAAATCGCCTTCGTGCTCCACCTGAACCACGTTTCAATCAATTATGTGGTTAGGGTCAGACACATACTTCTTTAATAATGATATATGAAATATATTATGCACTCCCATGGATGGAAGAAATGCCAACATCTATGTAATTGGCCCTATATTTTCCAAGATTTCAAAAGGCCCACAATATCTCACTGCCAACTTCGGACAACTTCTTAATCTTAGAGAACTTCTCTTTGCCTTCACTTTTAAAACACATGTTCTCCCACTTTAAAATATTTAAATACTCTATTCTTGTCTGCATCAATTTTTTGCCTATCCCGGGCAAAATTTAAATTCTGCTTAATCTTTTCCATCTGCTCTTCCATTTCCTTCAATAAATTTGGCCCAACAACTACTTTATCTGCTGGATTATCCCAACTCACCGTAGTGTTACATTTTCTGCCATATAATGCTTCAAACATAGTCATTTTCAATGAGGCTTGATACCCATTGTTGTAGGCGAATTCAACTAAATGAATATAATCTTCCCACTTTAATGGTTGATCCATCATATACATCCTAAGCATGTCCTCAATTATCCCATTAGTCCTCTTATTTTTCCCATTTGATTATGGATGATACATTGTACTGATATTTAAATTTGTTCCAAAGCCTTTGAACAAACCTTTCCATTCCAAAAATTGGACGTAAACTTTGAATCTTTGTCTGAAATTATTACCTTAGGCACTCCATGTAGCCTAGCAACTTCTTTCATATAAATTTGTGCAATATTTTTTCCCTTGTGTGTTGTCTTCACCGGGATAAAATGAGTTGCTTTAGTCAATTTATCCACCACCACCATGATGGAATCATGTTGCTTCACTTTTATGGGAAACTTTGTAATGAAATCCACTGTAACCACTTCTCATTTCCATTAAGGAATGGACAATGGTTGTAGCAAACTTGTTGGATGTTTATGCTATGTATTTACCTTTTGGCATTCTAGACATCTAGCTATGTAATTAGCCACTTCCTTCTTCTTTCCTAGCAAAAAATATTGGCTTCTTACAACTGCAATTGTTTTATGATATCCTAGGTGCCCGACATATGGAACATTATGCATTTCCTTCAGAACTGCATTTTTCAGCTCATTGGAATTCGACACTTATACTTTTCCTTTATACATGATAATTTCATTTTCTTTCAACTCATAAGAATTAATTTTCTATTGAAAATTACCTTGTTGCAATGTTTCTTTTATTTTTAGATAATGATGATCTAAATTTGCCGTTGCAACAATTTTATCTTTCATATCTGTTTTGTACATGCTAATGGCTGCAATATGCACTTCATGAGCTCTCCTGCTGAGTGTGTCATCCACTTGATTTTCTTTGCCCTTTATATGCTTAATTTCGAAGTCATATTCATTCAGAAATTTCAGCCATCTAGTTTGTCTGACATTTAGTGTTGATTGTCAAAAGAAATGCTTCAGATCACAATGGTTTGTTCTGAGCTCAAATTTCTTACCCATGAGGTAATGTCTCCACATTTTTAATGCATGTACAATTGTTACTAACTCTAGATCATGGGTAGCATAATTTATTTCATGCTCTTTTAATTTTCTAGATTCATAACATACCACATGATCCTTTTGACTGAGAAATTCACTCAACCCTTCCTTGCATGCATTGGTGCACAAAACAAAATATTCATCTGAATATGTAATATTCAAGATCGATGCACTTGTCAATATGTCTTTCAGTGGTTGAAAAATCTCTTCACACTTGGGTGTCCATTCAAACTTCACTCCCTTCTTTTGCAAAGAAATGATTGGACTTGCAACAATCTTTGAAAACCCTTTTATGAATTTTCAGTAATAACCGAAAATACCCATGAATGATCTAACCTCTGTGACATTCTTCAGCACTGGCCATACTCTAATGGCCTCTATTTTCTTGGGATCCACTGCTATCCCATCTGTTGAAATTATATGGCCCAAGTAATGAATCTTCTTTTGATAAAATATGCACTTACTTAACTTAGCATACCATTTATGATCTCTTAAAACTTGCAATACCATTCTTAAATGTTTCTCATGTTCCTCTTCTGACTTAGAGTAGACAAGTATATCATCTAGGAACACAATTACAAAATTGTCCAGTGTTGGCACAGGGGCAGACCCAGGGTTCAACGCTACAACAACGCACCAACAAAACCCTAACTACCGGCCCTTTCGGCAACACCTGCGAAGCAGATGAAGTCTCACTTGAGGTAAAGGCAGGGGTGGTTGCAAGAATCTAGTGTCTTCAATCTTAGCTGGGACATAGATCTATGATTCTAATCGTTTATCAGAGCACTCAACAGTTGACATTCATCAATATTCAGTCTCAGTTACAACGCAGTCAACCCTAATTATAACACAACACAGTACTCAACCAGATCTAGCATCTAACAACACTTAGCATGACAAAACATATCATTTCTTAACAGTTTCAACACTAAGCACATGTATATAAGTCAGATCTAACATCCATCCATATTATTAAGAACCAAGCATCGAAAGATCATTCATCTATATTAAATCACTAAGAAAGTAAACATATAAATACATCAATGCATCGCACAGAGCAAAACAACACAACATATACGTGGTTCACCCTGACGCTGGGGCTACGTCCACCAAATCTTCTCTTCTTTATTAGCTTCTTCAATAGGTTACATGCACATAGCCTAAAAAACCCTACTCTGCAGAGGACAGGAGATTTGCGCAACTCGCTAGATCCTCCTTCCCTGAGTAGATCTAAGCACGCAACCTTCTACAATCTCTTACAATGAATATCAATTAGCTCTGCAAGTTTCACACAATATGCACCAAAGCACTTACAACTCTTGATCACACAGATCCAACTCTAGCACTCAGCCATTCATCTTTCACTACATTGCCTTAGCATCGATTTATACATACAAAATAGGCCTAAGCATGGGTGAACCCATGGGCCGACATTCCCATACCTGTTACATAACCCCAAATCCAAAAAAAGGACCTAAAAGGGGCCAAGATCCCGTGATCTCCGCTTCGTCTTGCGCTTCACCTTCGATAGCCTGTCAAAGTCCCAAAATCCGGTCAAACATGACCAAGAATTATCAAAACTTGGTCAAGGGCCAACATGCCCCCAACACTCACCCATGACTCATCTCGAGTCACTCTGATATGACTAGTTCTACTTCAAAATCCTCGAGCTTGGCTCGAGTTGCTTCGACTTTTTGTTGTGCTACGACCTCTTGTTCAGTGAACTCTTGTATGACTACTTCGTTGACAGGTACTTCAAGGCGCTGTTCAGCTGCAGTGACAACTTGCTCCAGTTTCGCTCCTCGACCTTCGATTTCTGTGAATAGTTGGTAAGCCTCATCCTGTACAGGTTGGAGCCTCTGAGTTACTTCCATAACTCTGCTCTGAATAGTATGGATTTGTTGCTGGGCAGTGTGCTATTCTTGGGATCGCTTCATTCTTTCCAGAGATGATATGGGCTTCAACCGTGCCTGTATTGTCTTTTCTTAATACTTCGCTTCCTGGAGATGTGGCTCCAGTGCCTTCAATTCTAGATCCTCAGTGAGTTGTTCATACATTTGGGCACTGCGATCACTCAGTTTCTTGCATTCCATGGCAAGGACTTTTATTCTTTCAACTGTGCTTCGAGCAGTTGCTTCCCTTTGGTCCCTTACATCCTGTGGGGTGTCAGGTACAATGTGGAGCTCTAAATCTGTTATTTGTTGTTGTAGCTCCTGGACAGCTTCTGCAAGATGCTCTACTTGATGTGTGACTTGGTCTTTAGCCTGTAGCTCTAAGCCTGTCACAGAGTAGAGGGATATGTTTACTGCTTATTTTACTTCGAGCTTCTTTGTAAGCAATTGTTCTTTCTCTTTCCGCATCTGTGATTTATCTGCTTCAAACTTGGCCTGGAGAGCAACCTTCTCCTGTTCTGCAATTCTGCATTGTTCTAGAATGTCGCCTTGTACTTTCTTCAAGGTATGGGTAGCTTGTTTTGCTTCTTCTTGTGCGTGACGAAGACGAGCTTCGATCGCATCAATTAATCAGTGGAGTTGGGTTGGCTCATCCCCCAACTTTGGTTCTCCTAATGACAGGGGCGCAGTGGACACTGTGTGGCTGGACTGAAGGTCTTGTTGTACCCCTCGGAAATCGACCTTAAGTCTGTCATACATTTCCTCCTGCTTAGCTTCTTGTTTCTCCATGATTTCTAGCGAAGCGTTGTTGAGGGCTACTATGATGAAGTCGAAGTCATCAATAGTAAGCATGGTCTTCATCTTGGTCACGGTGGCTCTCGATTTCTTCCAGGAAGAAAACCTTCCTCTTCTTCAGGGGATCGATCTCATCTCTCAGCGATGTTACTTTGCCTTACTGTTGTTAAGCTCCTGTGCCATTTATTTATTCCTCTTCACCCCCTCGTTCAGGTGATACTAAAGTAGTATTTCCTGAGGTGTAGATTAGTTCTTGGACCTCTTCGGTCTTCTTTGTTTTGCTGGGTCCAGGTGTATTATGCACGGTTTCTGGGCTGTCAGGGTCGAACATCTCTGTAGGGTCAGCTAGAATAAGGAGGTATGCCAACCAATCCTTACTGATCTCCTCAACATCCTCTTTCGTGAGCTTGTAGTACGACTACAACTGCTCTTTGTGTTCATTGGCTCACGCTGTAAGGTAGATGAAGTGTCAATCTGCGTAGAACTTCATCATAGGTCGGAATCTCTGTAAGGTGTTCGGAGTCATGCAAGGTTTTTCTTCTATGGCTCTCTTCAGCTAAAGGTAGTACGTATGAAAAACAACGTTCGACTGCCACTGTTTGTTCATACCGCTTGAGTACCAAAGAGTAGAGGACTTCGCAACAAGCGGCTCGAATGGTTCAATATCTAGGAAGGTTGCACCTTCCGGCATTTCCCAGACAAAAAAGGCGATAAGGATCAGGAGCCAGTTGAAATGGAACTCGTAGCCCGAATCCTAGGCTTTGCAACAGTCTAGCTCCAACTGATTCACCAGGTAATTTGCCCAGTTCATCTGTAAACCTTCTACGCACTTCCCCGCGAGGTCAACAACAAAGCCTGTGACTTGCATAGGTATGTTCTTCCTTACTAACTTTCCTGCTATTAACTGACATGCGAGATGCACTATGCCATTATGGATGGAGGCTACCTTGTAGCCTTGCGTTCCCGTTTCGACATCGCCATATGTATCCTTGATTTTTTGTGCTAGTGCGTGGTCTGTGGTTTTTCCTAGATAGAACTCCTGTGAATTGGGTCCTTGCATTATTAATCCCGTGATCCTATGGATCAACTTCGGGTCGACTATGATACGATGATCTAGCCATAAATAGTCGCCATGGTAACATGAAAGTAATATCTTGACACAGGCATTCACTTCTTGGTGCCTTCCAAAGTGTGGGATTTTCATGACATTTAATAGAGTGGACTGCGCGAGGTTCATCGTCCACGACTGAGGGATTATCTTTGAGTTCTTCCCTTTCATCTTGGTCAAGTACTTATACGGGGCAAACATACTATAGTTTTTGCAATCTCCGAGGTTGAAGTCACTGAACTTCAATGTTGTGATCTTATCCTGCTATGCGTGAACTACGCGTATCCCATTCGAGAGGTATGAAATAACCATGGTGTACTCGAATTCTCTTGGCACACTATCTCGACTCACTGCCCCGACCAGAGGTGGGATGTAATCGGGCAATATGGACGGGATCAACTTCGCATTGGCTAGGTCATCTCTGTGTTTGGTTCTCTTTTTTCCGATGGTCAGGATCATTTGGCTCCGTGAGCAGTCGACGAAGAGGCTTGTAGTCCTCTCATCGATGATGCTTGAATACTCGCAGACATCGCTCTTTCAGACATTACTCTTTTAGTCATTAGGTCAATAAGAAATTCTTCGACAATTTTCTTTGCAGCGCTAAGCTTGTTCGACATGCACACTCGTGGTTGAATGTCTCAGGTTCGAAGAGTAATTTTTCAATGCAGCGGGACATATGGCACTAACGTGGTGGTCACTGTGAGAAATCAACTATGATGCGAGCTCTGATAGTCACGATTGGCAAAAGTGTTCTCGTTGATAACTCGGCAACGTATCTCTTGCAATAGGCAAGAAGTCTTCATTAAATCAGTTTTGTCTATTGTGGCGCGGTCCCAACGGTATGGTGGCGAAATTTAAGATCATAAATTCCTTTCTACCCGTTCGGACTGTCGGTTGAACTGTTATATTGTTCCAACGGTTATATTTCTCCGCCATGGAAAAGTGCCATGTGACGCTGTTATGATATTCTGACGAAGCTCCAATTTTTCAAATTTTCCTTTTGCGAGGTTCCCTTGGGAACCTTCTATAAATTTTCAAGCTTATCTCTCTTCTTACTTAGTTTTCTAGCCTTCTTTCCAGTGAGCTTCATCTCAGAGTTCCTTTTTCCATTCCGATTCTTATCTTCTTTCGACAGAGTAACTTCACGTTGTTCAGGTTCCTTCCCAGAAGTCAAGGGTAATACTTCATCTATACCTGGAATAGGTACTTCAGTCTTTTGTGGGTCTTATAATGTTCTTCCAACTTTGACATCCAAATATCTGGTTTGAAATAGCTTCGCCTGGTTCTTCTGTTCTTCAATTAAGTGTGAAATCCTCCTAGTCATGGAATCTTTTAACTCTTGCTTCTTTTGTTCTAAGACTTCTTCTTCTTTCCTTCTAGCCTGATCTTTTCCAATCCACGATTTTCCTAATAACATAGCAAATGGAGCATTGTTCTTGTTAGAATTAGGGTAAAGATGCAGAACACTAGTATTTTTTTTTAATTTCAGTAACCAAAACATCTAGATCTATAGATCAACAGACTTAGGACACTTAGTATTTAGATCTAAGAGAGACAACAATAAACTTAGTAAGATTAGATCCGCAGATCAAAAATAAAAACTTAGATCCAATAAGCAAGAACTCAACTGATTTGACAATGAACAGATCAGAATAAGACCAAACTGTAAAATAGATCTATAAAGCTAAACTCAAGATGATACACAGATCTGCAGATCTAACAACTAGTCTGATCATTAAATAATAAAACAACTATAGAGGCAATTGTAAATTCACAGTATAGCTTCAGATCTAAATAGTTAATACTCAATTCTAACTAGATCAAAACAGTACTGAAGTAAAAATCAAGTCCAGATTTGAAAGAGATGAGTAGGCAACTTACCTGGTACAACAACCTTACCTCTGAAGAAAGAACAATAACCATAGGAGATGAAGAACCTTTTAGTATGCTTAGACAAAGGTTCAATTCATAGATCCACCTTATAGGTTGGATCTCTTTGCCAATAGATGAAGGAATTTTCTTGCCACAAAAAGATAGAACTAGAAACCCTCACAGGAACAAACCCTCAACCAATAGAAGGTATAAAAACCTTATACAAGAAGACTGTGTATAAACTTGATTTTAGCACGAGATAGAAGGAAGTAACCTAGGTTTTTAACACAACAAAGAGGTTGACTGTAATCATCACACAACTGGAACAATAGGCTGTTGTTTTTCCACTCCAGATAGCAAATAAAGGAATGGCTGCAACCCTAGACACTCCAGACAGCAGAAAGGAGGGGACCGTAGGTAGAAGGTACCTCACTCAGTAGTGTAAAGGTTATCACCCTATGCATACATCACAACAAGAAGGGTCGCACCCTAGAGACCTCACACAATAGAGCAGAAGAGGGGACCACACCCTTAAACTCAACCACACTGCAACAACAGATAAGGGGCCACACCTCACAGCCACACCAAACAACAGAAAGGGGAGAAGAGGCCGCACCCTCCACTCACTAAACTAGCCCTGCAACAAAGAAAGGACATGCCGTTGCTACAAAGAACTTCACCAACAAAGGAGGCCACACCTTTACAAACCTTGCAACAAACTTTAAAGGAGGCCGCACCAAGAGCATCAACAGAAGAAGGGGTCGCAGCTAGAGAAGGATCAGCTTTCATCAAAGGCAAATAAGATCTTGTGTGTGAGAATGAGAGGGGTGGGGGTTTCTTTTATAGTTTTAGGCTAGGGCAAGGGATTAAAGATAAAGTTAAATTAAAAATAACATGTTTAAATTAAATTTAAACATGTTATAATTAACATTTTAAATTTATTTTACTTTAACCCTTGAACAAACATAACAAAACCCCAAACCAACACAAGCAAGAGTAAGAGAGGGTTAGCTAGGTGGAAATACTCATTCCTTCATTCAACATGGTGAACCTATTACTTTATCATCATTGCA
>SNQJ01S0045440.1:11203-49280 GCA_010110895.2 Picea sitchensis
CCTAGGCTTATCTAGGGGCTTTAACTGCTTGGTCCTAGACCAAGAACCCCATTCGTATACTGGGGGCCCTCTCAGGGGTCTTTACTGCTTGGTTCTTCACCAAGAACCCCAGTCGTATACTGGGGGCCCTCACAAGGGCCTTATGCCATGGCACTGACTGTTTGGTCCCAGACCAAGTACCCTAGGAGTGCACTAGGGGCCCTAGATCTCATCTAGGGTCTTAGCAATCTTCCAGGAGAATGGCTCTTGCAATTGCTTATAAATTTATCAGTTCTCAATAAATTTAACAACTTCAAATTCTTCTTCTGTCGAAGTTCCATGAGCACTCATAGATATCTTGGAAAGTCTTCCACATAGGGTTATCAACTTTCCTCTGAATAATCCTATTCCTCCCAATGAAGGAGTCATAACAGGTTCCCCTAAAAGTTTCCAAGTTCTTTCTGTCATGATATTCACCTGTGTTTCCTCATCCAGAACAAAATCAACATCGAAGTCTCCTATCCTTACTTCAATGCATTCTTTTTCTTTAAACACCTCTGATAAACTGACATGTCGGTGGTCATTCAGGGTTCCTTGCATCTGTAATAACACTTTCTCTAATCCTTTCTGGGGTTCTTTCATATTCTCATTTTCTGGATCTGCCTTAGGGTTTTCTTGGTTCATATTCATTCTTTCAACCTTAGCAATCATTCTAGGGAAATCCAATACTTCATGGTCCAGAGATTTACAACAGAGGCAACTAGGTCTCTTTCCAGGGCATTCCTTAGCCAGATGTCCCAGTCTTCTACAACTGTAAAAAATGGTTAATCCTCTCTTTCTTTTAAATGATCCCCAACCTTTCCTGTATTGAGCACTAGCATCATGGTAGCTAACCTGCAAAAAATTCTTTCTAGGATCCTGCATCCATTTGTTAGTCCAAATATTCTTTCTATGCATAGGTATAACATATCTTTCACTATTCTTATCAGATCTACTCATATCAAATCTTCTTTCTTCTACCAGTGCCCTAGTTTTCAAGCTAGGATAAATTTTATCAAACATACCTAGATCCATACTTTAGAAACAAAAATTTACACTAATCTTATCTTCAGCAGAGCACAAAGCTTCCAGATCTTAAACTTTTCACCATTCTTACCTTTATCAGAGCACAAAGCATTTAGATCTTACCTCTTTTCTTCAGATCATGCTTCTTTCTTTAGCACAAAGTTTCACAAATCAAGTAGAATATTGCGCACTAGAGTGACAGATCTACACACAAAGCTCTCACAATTTCAGGTCAGGTCTTTGCACAAAGCTTCTTTTTCCTTAGTTTCCAACAATCACAGTTTTAGGACACAACAACAGAACCATTTTTTGGCACAGGGGCAGACCCAGGGTTCAACGCTACAACAATACACCAACAAAACCCTAACTACCGACACTTTCGGCAACACCTACGAAGCAGATGAAGTCTCACCCAAGGTAGAGGCAGGGGTGGTTGCAGGACTCCAGTGTATGGAACCTTAACTGGGACATAGATTTGTGATTATAATCGCTTATCGGAGCACTCAGTAGTTAACATTCATCAATATTCAGTCTCAGTTACAGCACAATAATCCCTAATTACAACACAACGCAATACTCAACCAGATCTAGCATCTAACGACACTTAGCATGACGAAACAGATCATTTCTTAACAGATTCAGCACTAAGAACATGTATATAAGTCATATCTAACATCCATCCATATTATTAAGCACTAAGCATCGACAAATCATTCATCTATATTAAAGCACTAAGCAAGTAAACATATAAATACATCAATGCATCACACAAAGAAAAACAACACAACATATATGTGGTTCACCCCCACCCTGGGGCTATGTCCACCAACTCTTCTCTTCTTTATTAGCTTCTTCAATAGGTTACATGCATAGAGCCTCAAAAACCCTACTCCGCATATGATAGGAGATTTGTGCAACTCACTAGATCCTCCTTCCCTGAGTAGATATAAGCACACAACCTTCTATATTCTCTTACAATGACTTGAACTTAGCTCTGCAAGTCTCACACAATATGCACCAAAGCACTTACAACTCTTGATCACACAGATCCAACTCTAGCACTCAACCATTCGTCTTTCACTACATCGCCTTAGCATCTATTTATACATACAAAATAGTCCTAAGCATGGGTGAACCCATGGGCCGACATTTCCATACCCGTTACATAATCCCAAATCCCAAAAAGGGCCCTAAAAGGGGCCGAAATCCCATGATCTTTGCTTCATCTTGCGCTCCACCTTTGACAGGCTTTCGAAGTCCCAAAATTCGATCAAACATGACCAAGAATCCTCAAAACTTGGTCAAGGGCCAACATTCAGGTACTCCCTAAACACTCCATTCATTAGGCACATAAAAACTGTTGGGGCATTTGATAGTCCAAATGACACTACTGTGAATTCATAATGCTTGTGTTTTTTCCTGAATGTTGTCTTGCTAATGTATTCTCCTTTTATCCTCACTTGATGATAGCCTGATCTCAGGTCAATCTTGGAAAATATTCTTGCACATTTCATTTGATCAAATAATTCATCAGTTCTTAGAAAATGATATTTTTTTCTTTATGGTGATCTTATTCAATTGTCTAAAATCAATACATAGCCTCAAGATTCTATCTTTCTTCTTCACAAAAAGAATTGGGCTTCCCAAGGTGACATACTTGGGCATATATATCCCTTCTTCAACAATTTTTCAAGATACATCTGTAACTCTTTCAATTCTAGCTTGCCCATTCTATAAGGTGTCTTGGACACTGGGGAAGCTCCCGACACCTAATCAATAGAGAAATAAATGTCTCTCTTTGGTGGAAATCATGGAATTTCTTGAAATACATATTCAAAAACCCTTAAGATCGGATGGTCTTCAATGTTTGCCACTTTATCTTTGGCTACCTCTTCCATATTGGATGCAAAAATATGACATCGCTTCCTGAAACTCTTTTTCAATTGTATAGCTGAAATTTCTCTAACAACTACAACTCTCAGAATGCCCTGAACCTTTCCTTTCTTCCATTCTTCATCAAGACATGTGATTGTATTGTTGTAATAGTCTAGGACAACATGATGTTTTTCCAACCAATCCATGCCAATTAGACAATCATATGAACCCAATGGTATAATGTTTACATCTACCTATGTGTTGAGTCCATTCATGTTTATCAAACAATCTTTAACCAACTCTTTGATCTTCCTCTTAGCCACGATGACTAATTGAACTAACCAAGATTTTTTATGCTTACTTCTTTGCAAGTGAAATTTTTCAACAATGTTAGCATTTATGTAACTATGGCTAGCTCCAGAATCAATTAAAATTTCTATGGATTGGTTTTCAATCTTATATTCCACTTCAATCATGGGGAATTGATATTCAACTTGCTTGTTATCCAAGACTACATAAATCCTTGGTATGTTTCCTCCCATGTCTTGTACTGTTTTAGCCTCCTAAATGTTGTGGATAGTCCTCATTATTTCTCCTTTGTGAGGGCAGTTCCTATATAAATGATTCCCCTCACATCCCCAACATTGTACAGGTTGTTGCCTTGGCCTTTTCCAAAATGAATCTGCATTCTTGTGCTCATTTTGGGCTGACTGACCTAGATAATTTTCTTGGGAGTTATTCCTGAAAAAGGGTGGCTTAAAACCTTTCTACCTTTGATCCTTTTTCCCTTTCATATTGTCATCCATGTCCTTTGGAACACTAGTCTCTCCTTGCTCTGCTCATAAAGGTGCCTTTCTCTCGTTATGGTTTCCTCCAAGGTCTTGGGGTTATCATATTGAATCTTGTCACTATAGAAGGAGGGTAACCCACTTAGAAACCTTTGGATTTTGACCTTCTCATACTTGATGAAGTCAACATACTTCAACAATTCAAAGAACCTCTTATCATATTCCTCCATTTTCATACTCCCCAACTTGAGTTCAAAGAACCCTTTCATCTTTCTTTCATAATAATGCTCAGACAAATATTTATCTTGGAAATATTCTTTGAACTTCCTCCATGAGATACTCTTCTCATCGAGGTTCTTGGCTTGCTTGAGCTGATCCCACCGGACAATTTCCTTCCTTTGCAAGTGGTAGGTGGAAATTCTAGCTTCTACCCAGGAGGGGTAATCATGCAGTTGGAAATGTTTCTTCATTTCCAACAGTCATGCCTCAACCTCTTCTCCTTTCTTGTGCTCGCCGTTGAAAATCGGTGGCTTGATCTTCTCGATATCACCTTGCAAGATTTCTACCTCAGACCTTCTTCTTTACCTACGAACATGAGACACACTTGGGATTCTCCTTAGCCTCGAATTTGCATGAGTTCTTTAGGTGGACTTCCTTGGAGAATGATGGTGTCTTCTCATGCTTTTTGACTTCCTATCATTTCCATGATCATCCCTTTTGCTATGGGATCTAGATGATGACACTTGTCTAGCACTATTTGCTTGCTGAGTGTCAGATTCATTTTTAACATGCTTATGCAACATATTTAATCTCTGAAGTATCACTTCCCGAGCCTTCATAATCCTTTCATTATCAGGTCTATAGCTTTGCACTTCTCTATGTAGTCTTCTCATAATGACAGACTCTTTCCTATCTCTTCTTCCATTTTACTTTGTCTCAACATTACCCATGTTGACGTGCAAACATATGATCTCTTCCTCATGGATGTAAGATCCTTGAGCATCTTCCATAACTCAAGTCCTCATATAAGAACCAAAGTTTCCTTTTTGTACCTCTAATTTTGTAAGAAATATGCATGTAATAATTATTTTTAAGAACATGCGTAGCGTAAAACATTTCATCCATTAGAATACACTTTTTTTCTTCATCAATTTATGAAGACAAATTTACACCAATTCAAATTATGATTCCATTGATGCATTTTCTATGAAACATCTTTCCAAGGCTGTACCCATGTCTCAATCTGAGTTCTGAGAAAAAAGTTATAACGTTTACATGTTGCAATTTCCACTCTTTTACTACTACATAAATATATTTATTAATTTATGATAAATTTTATTTTTCAAATCAAAATTTTGGGTTGACATATGTCTTCTACTCCTCAATACCTTTCCAACGACTATTCATTTTCTCAAATCCGAGTTTCGAGTTGAAATTTATGGTCTGAAGAAGTTTAGGTTGTTTTACTCAATTTATCTCTGCATGCTACATGTGTCTTCTTTCACTCTCAAAACATTTTTTAGGTACCCATAACCAAAATATGACTTCACTGATGGATTCTATGGGTCATAATATTTCCATCGACTGCTCTCGTTCCCCAAACAAACTTCTGAGCATGGAGTTATTCTCTCTGGAAGTAACTTCAGTGCCAAAATTTTACCCTCACTGTTTTGGCTGTAACTTTCTCATACAAGCTCCATTTTACTAATTGTTTAGTTCATTGGATAGCTCTTTCCATGTTATTTTATTTGAGCTACAGAGATAGAGTGTACCTAGGTACACTTTGTTCTGATGGTTTTGATTGGATAAGAAAAAAAAATTAGGCCCTAAAAAATGCCTCGCAAGTTAATGAATGCCAAAAATATGAAAAGTTTCGTATAACACTGATTGTTTTACTATTAAACAACTTTTAATATGAACCATTGATCTCAAATAGCATGGAATATGAGCCTTTGATTTGCGCTACATAATCCATTGAATACCTATGTCTCCTTTATCATGCACAATGATTTCCCCGATCTGTCGACACGATTGTTGGCCATTGAGCCAACTCCCCGACGACCAACTTGCACACAAATTTGAACTGGATGAACCGATCATTGGTTGTCGACGATATTCATCGGAGAATGGAAATACTTACCGATTCGGCCGATGCCCGACCATAGACCCATCGGTGATTAACAATCCTTGATGACTGATGAAAAAATTTCTTTAAATTGACCAATATAACCGTCGACCATCGACCATCTCTATTGGCTGATGTGGAAATTGCTGATGTGGCATGACAAATCATCATAAGGTGTCCACTTAGCTGACGTGGCACAACACATGGATCTTTATGTGGCATGACACATCATCAACATCTTTCTCCATCGACCATCAACTGATTCTCTTGCGTGACCCGAACAGTTTTCCGAATTTGGTCAATGCCCAACCATCGACACGTCAATCATCGACGAATTCTCTTGCTTGATTCTAACATTTTTTCAAAATCGGTCGATGCCCGATCATTGGCCCATCGACCATTGACAATGTTCGTTGGTGATTGAAAATACTTCGCCAGATTTGGCCGATTCTCAGACCGTCAGCCATCGACGGTCAAATATGTCTCATGGTCGAACCAAATCTTCGCCACTTCAGTTGACCCGACCATCATCCGTCAACCATTTCTCT
Organism: Picea sitchensis; assembly: GCA_010110895.2. Lineage (NCBI taxonomy): Eukaryota > Viridiplantae > Streptophyta > Pinopsida > Pinales > Pinaceae > Picea > Picea sitchensis. The sequence continues at coordinate 17,584 of SNQJ01S0045440.1, forward strand.
TGGAAAATTTCCATACTTGAAAATTTTTCGAAAAAACCTAGATGAATCTGGGTCGTCGATCTCTCACTCGAGTTGATCTTAGCCATTGGTTCTATTCCATCTCCCCAATGGACGAAATGAACATGGATCGTCGATCTGATCCATTTCAAAAACCCTTGAAATAAATCTTGGCCGTTAATTTGATCAAACTTTTAAAATGATCAAACATTACGGATTTTTAAATTATCATGACGAATCTCAGTCGTTGATCTTGAGATCAAAAGAGATGTCGTTCACCAATTCGTCAAACTACCTACAACTCTACAACATCGATTTAAAACTTGAAATTCGACCATTCCAAGTCAAATTCAACTTTGCAACTTTACTTCTCTACTCCATTAACCTTTTTAAACCGTCTGGAGTCATTCAAACTCTGAGTTTGCCCACGTATTTTGGGATTTCTCTTTAAATTCTCTGTTTTTCCCCAAATCTGTCACATACAAAATCTGCAACAATGAATTTCACCAATTCCCTCTGGTTCCAGCCTATCCAAGTTTGATGTTTGAACCAAAGTCTCTGATACCATAATGTGATGTCCCCTAGCCCAACCGAGGGACATCATGGTGCATAATACTCATAAAAATGATTTTTCTGTTAATTAAATTAATTATTTTACATCTAACTGATTCCCTGTAGCTTTCAACTACAAATTACAATCAAATTTAATTGCTAATTGTTAGCATTATTTATGCATCTAGAACATGCTAAAATTCTCATGAAATGAAACCACTAATTCAAACATAGCAACATATAATTGATCTTATACACCGAGTTCATGTACAACATTTATACACATAAAAATAACACATCAACAAGATATAACACTTATCCTTTAAATATTTTGTGCAACCAACTGCTTGGGATGTACATTCCACCCAAACATAGACTTGTTGTTCCAATTCTCAACAACAAATCACCCTTGAGCTAAGTCTAGTAATACACAAAAGAGGGTAGTCTCTCACAGTCCACTCACAACTCATAAAATTCACCACTGATATCTTCCTACAACTATCTCGATTTTCCATAAGCTCTCTTACTCTTGACCTTCCCAACCCAAGGAATGTACCCCTTCAATGATTTCAGTCCCTTAGGTATCCCATTCATTTATCGAGGTCTCTATGGCACAGGTAACCATGAATCTCTCAACTGAGAACTTAGGGGAACTTGCTGCTAGAAAAACTACCAGCAAACCAACAACAAACACTTGTTACAGTGCAACTTGCCCAAGAGTTCACTCTTCAGGCCTGAAAACATGGCTCTTCAATTTCCATCTTCAAATATGGTCCATCTTGTTCTAAAATTCGCCCTCCTTGGTTGCACCAGCTCCAAGCTCTCCTTCTTCCTCTCTACTTGTTGCTCATACACAAAAATTGACTGTGTAAAACTTTTGTCCCAACCCATACAAATTTCCTCTCTTTGGCATGCCTTTCTCGACTCACACTCTTCCCCAAGCTGGTTGTACTCAATCCCCATGTGCCCAATAACTTTAGGATGTGACCTCTCACACCCAACCTCTTATATGTATTCAATGATTGGCTTTGGAAAAAATCAATCATGAATTGGAAGGTTCATATAGAAACTTTAGGAAAAATGGGCTGAATTAATATACATGGGTAATTCCCTCTTGGACCCCTCTTGGCCATTATCCTAGACACTCCTCTCTCTTGTGGATTAATTCAGCCCCCATCTCTGTCCATGTCCCCTTAGCATATGACATCACATTTTATTATTAAAACATAGAAATACATTTCGCATATTAGATTGCTTGGTCATTGCCACATATTATATCTACATGAAGCATTGATTAGACTGGGGATTATAGTGGGGATGTTACAGATTTCCACATATCTTCCTCAAACTAGATTAAGTATGCATCGGGAGGCTGTAAAATTATTAGGGATTGTATTCAAGTTAAGGAGGAAAAAAATGTGAAGGTCTTCCATTCAATAAAGTCCATAACAATACATTTACCCACATTTTCATCTTCTTAATGGGATAAACATTTGGCTTGGTGGAACTCTGTTCCTTGCTGAACCAAAGGATTGGTAGTATGAGGTTACTCCATTATCTACCAATACTAATGATTTTTACTTTATCTGTCAAGCCTCAACTAAGCCAAGGAAACTAGGATTGTATGGGTTTCACTAAACTACTTTGGCACACTATTTCCATTGATGTTGTTGTGTACCCACACCATCACTCGGGGGGTATGCAATTTTTTTCTCTATCAAGTTTGGGTACCAAGGACGGTGAACATCATTTCTCTTCCTCAAGTTTCTTGGTCATGGCTCTTGTTGCATACATTGACTCAATTTATTGTGGCCATGCTTCCTCTAGGCCCAACAATGAAATTTCAACACTTAGTTTTTAAACACCTTGGGATTTTAAGCTAGTTCTAATCCTACAAATTCCTCGTGGGAAATTTTCCCAAGGCTGTGACCCTTAGGAAAATATCAAAGACTTCAGGTGATTGATCACCCATTCAACTTCCAAGAACCTTCTTCTAAGACTTGAATTTTGTTGGATCTCCTTCAAGGATAATTGTAAGGATGAAAACTTATATTAAAATATAGAAACATGGGCTAATCTTACTAGTCCTTAATATGCAAAATGTAAAATGTTTGGCCACATTTTTGTAAAAATATTCAAATTTCTAAGGATTTTATATAGTTTCTATACATTTTTGGTGATTTTTAAGGTAAAATAATTTTATTCTATGGAATTTGGGCAAATCGTTTTTAGAAAAAATGGAAATTGGTGAATCTTTTTTTGGGTAAAACTATGGAAAATTATCTCATTGGAGAAATTTAGCCCCTAAAATCATGTATGATCTCCTTTTATAAAGTTTCTTACTTAGTAGAATCTCTCCCTATGTATTCTAATTATTACATTAATCAGGTAGATAAATTTAGGGCCACTCTTTGTTCAAAGGCCTACCATTTGTTGTTTCAAACAAACTTAGGCAATCATTGATTCTACTCCTTTGTTCTCACTTGGATCATGGATGTCATGGTTCTATTCTTTCCTCTTCCAAATGTCTTACTCACTATATAGTATCTAACAATGGTTAAGAAGGTCTTAGAGATGCAACAAAACTAAATTTTTCCTTTGGCTCGTAATGTCCACCTTCATGTGCCTTCTCTCAAGTGTCATGTTTTTGAAGTCTAATGCGAACACAACACTCAACCAAATTCTCTTGATGTTGATTCACTTGTTCCCTTTATACTAGTGAGATGCAGGTTGGTGTTTCCTTTGAAGATCCAAAAACAAGTTCATCCTTTGGAACATACTTGGGATATTATCAAGTATCAAGTCACCTATCACTCATGGTTTTATCTTGGCTAGTGACTCATCTCATCCTTTGGACCATACTTGGGGATATTATCAAATAGAAAGTCAACTATCACTCATGGTCTTCTCTTGGTCTAGTTGTTGAAGATCGGTACCTAACCCTTGTGATTTTAAGGTTATACTCATCGAAATAGCTTTGTCAAACTCCTATGTCATGAGGAGTTATTTATCAATAGAATCATAATAAGCACTTCAAACTTGGAGCTTGATAATGTCTATCTTAATTTACTTCTCATGACACCTTCCTAGGTTGGTTTTATTACTCACAATGCAATAGACTTTAGGGATATTCTAGATTTATTGCTCACAAAGCAAGGTACTTAAGAGACTTCATAGCTCATTGCTCACAGTGCGAGGTCCTCAAGAACCTTCTTTAATTACTTTATTGCTCAAAATGCAAGGTACTCTAATTACTTTATTGTTCAAAATGCAAAGTACTCAAAAGTGGTACGGATCCTCAAGAACCTTCTTTAATTACTTTATTGCTCAAAATGCAAGTACTCAAGAGTGGTACTGACTCGGTTATTTCCAACCTTTAAGCACTTCTTTATTGATAAATTGGTATACTATTCTTGGTATTTACATCCTATGCTTGGGTATTTTATCTTGAAAAACCTCAAAATAATGGGTTTTATTAGTTATCTAAACCTTTTTGGGAAAATCAAACTCGTTTCCTTTTAAATACACATTTTTATTTATTTGTAATAAAAACTTGTCATTTTCTTCCTTATCGACCATTTTTATATTCTAGTACGATCTCAAAGTCTTTATAACATGCAATTTTATCTATAAAAGTATAAATATTTGTATTTAAACAAAAAATCAATTTAAAATAAAATGTTTCTACATGTTGTTAATATACTTTGAAATGTTGTACTCTAAATGTTTTTTATTTTTTTTGGGTATATTTAGGTGATATTTGCCTGGCTATATATTATTGGATCTGTAGAATTGAGTGGTTAAATCTATGTAATTTGAGTTCTCCACGACCTTTTCAACACACTGAATCCATTTTTGCATTCAGAAAATTAGACAACACCCTTTAAAATTCTTTCAATACTATGTTATTTATTTATTTATGGTTTTGAATTATTATGTTCTTGTTGGGAAGTGACAACTATTAGATCAAATTGGTCTAGTTGGTTCACGACGGTTTCTCCAACAATATCTTGTTGAAAAAAAATGGCAAGAATAGTGGCAACATTAAATGCATTTTGTTTTATGTAACTGAAAGAGAGGTTGTATATATATGAATGCCTCACAGGGGTGATTTTAAGAACCCCCCCTAAATTTGTATGTATAATAAGTGGGCGAATCCCCATGATACATAGGAAAAATTGAAGGCTATTTTATCAATAATATAATATGTATATATAATTTTTTGGCGAATCTTTTAGTCAATTATATAATCTTGTAAAATCTTGGTGAAACTTTCACTGAATTAAATAATCTTGTAAAATCTTGGTGAATCTTTCACTAAATTATAAACTCTTGTAAAATCTTGGCGAATGTTTCACTGAATTATAAAACCTTGTAACATCTTGGAATTTTTTTTGATAAAGTATAAAACCATATATAATAATAGGAAAATGTATTCATTAAACTGTAATATACTGTTTTTACATATTTGGAAAAAGAAACGTAATTTGTCCATCCTCTAGACACTGTTGTAAGCATTAGGGGTTATGTTTGTCAAGGTTCTCATTGTACACTCTTGCATATCCCTCTATTAGTTTTGATAATATTTCACCACAAAGTTTATATGTGTTGATCATGACCACCACTTATGTCAAGCTCGAGATATATTAATTTTTTCTTTACCACTTCTATTATGGATTCTTTATTATTGATTCATTGATTATGAAAGGACCCTTCAAAAAAGTTGATCATATATTATAATATGTTCTTAAATAGGAGCACACATAATTTTATCCATCAATAACTCCAAAAGTATCAAAATATTGACATGTCACATTCCATGCATGACTTCCTCTCTAATCATTCATTTGTACTAAAAAATGACCCCTTTCCGAGGAAGAGAGGTCTCTTTTATCTCTTATATTTTTATTGTCTTATACAAAAATAAAGGGACACATAAAGGCTACAAAAATTGTCGTCACCCCCCTTGGACCCCCCTGGTGACAGTTGTGGGGGGGAAAGCCCCCCCACACCCCCTGTTAGGGAATGGGGTCCAAGCACGACTGAAACAAACCTCTAAATTAGGAAGATAATTAGGCTCCACAACCAACACTTAGAATTGGATTTTATGAACTATCTTGTCTCTATATTTCTTGTGGATCTTGTTCATCCCTTGAGGTTATTTTATCTCAAAGAGAGAAGAATTGTGATTCTCTATCTATCCCCTATTGTTATTTTTTATCTATGAAATACACCAAAGGTTGTTGTTATTAGAATTTATCCACAATTGACATTTTGATTAATAACACTTATGGTTGTTTCTTTTTACATGGTTCGTGATTGATGTATGAATATGTATGAAGATTAGTTCATTTAGAGCATTCTCATTCAACACTAGTACAAGATCTGGTTGATATTTATTAACACATTATTCTCATATGTCAACTAGCCTTGTTGATTTTCTCCATCATTCACTTTCAGGCTTGTATGTGTTGGTTAAAGACTCCATAATCCAAAGGGAAGGTGCCAACCCTATTAAATCCATCCTCCTTTAATTTGAATATCATAAACTTAAATTGTTGTCTGATCTACCTCATTTCCTTTGACACAAAGATATTTTTTTCTCAAGGTGGTAGTCAAACTAGTATCAATCATGATACTCCTAATATTTTTGTATCAATATCATCCTTATGAAAATTCAATGCACAATGGAATGGGATGAAGGAGATTTTTTCTTGCAACTGGCACGATTGCTTCTAGCATCATGTGTTTTTGTAGTCTTGAGAAAGCTCTTCCTAGCATGAAAACCTGTAAATAGATAGGGAGAAATGGTGGTTGAAAATGAACAATTGCATAACCCCAAAATACACAATCAATTTAGCGATCTATATGATTCATGCAATGCCTTTCAAGTATCAACACATTACTTAATGAGTGTACACAACATGTGGTCTAATAAATCACTTCCCTGTAAGTAGCAAATCCAAGGTTATCCATTTCCTATAGGTAACAAACATAAGTACCTTTCCTTAGTGTAGTTCAATTAGGTAAAGTTATCCCATTATTTTGGACCTATCTAAATGAATAACCAAGCAACAAAGCAAACATAAGTTGCATTAATGACAAACTACCATATACCTGAGATTCCCTCCGCTGTGCAATGCCAAAGGATCTACAACAAAGTTTAATCCTTGGGATTTTCAATGAAAAATTATTCTGAGGAAGAAAGGAACTACTGAAGACGAGACAATAGAGTTTATCACTAAGCCATGACATATATATAATATATCAACCCATACATGATAGTAGAGCATCCCACACTCACTTAAGCTTCTCTCAAGTCTACATGATAACATTGGACCCTATGATGGAAGGATGAACCATCAAACCTTTTTTAGTTCCTTAAGTACATCCAGAGGAAAAATATGCCAAGAAAACCATAATGTTGTTGTTTTGTTTTCCTTAATTCTCATTGAGACATGAAGAAGGTGGATAACAAATGTTTCTTTCCCATAGATGTGAAAGATGTCCGAGTTCAATAATCAAGAAAACTTCAATTTCCCCACTATACAGACTAAAAGAGATGATAGTTTAATCACATATAGGAGATAATAATATTGCTCAATTCTTTTGTTTCTCCATTATAATTTGTTTGGGATTTTTAGTGGACTGCAATTGAGAAAATACACCATTTTGTAGAAGAGGACAACCATTGATTTTCCTTTTTATCTTATTGATATAAGGTATAATGGGACAAGTTAAAAATGAAGTAGCTCCGTTGGCAATTCAAACCTTCAAATTATGTTCAGAGAATTTGAGTATGGTGTAAATTTATCCACATTAAAAAAATTCAGAGTGCAGAAATTCTATAAATAAGAGTCAAAGGTTTTGGGGACCAAAAGCCTCCCATCGAGGAAGTGTTTTTTGAATTGGATCCTTAAATATTTGAAATGGCATAGATTATTTCTATGGTTAATTATGTACTTAAGGGCCCTTTGAATTTACATGAAAAAAAGTTTAATGAAGCCTTAGAAAATTTCTTCATGGCCTTTGGAAAAATGACAAAGGAAAAAGTTGTGCAGTGTTTAGAGTGATGGAGAGATATGGATAAATCGAAAGTGATCTTGTTACTTTTCACTCCATACAAGTTCAAGGCATGCAACCTTGAAAAATGCATAGGAAAAGGAGGGAGTTGGAGGAGAGCATAGCTTCACTATCCACACTCTGTTATAGGATTAAGTGTTATGAGATTAAGAACAAGTCTTCAACCATGACAAGCCCAAGTTGCCAAACAAAACGACCCTTAAGCCCATGATCACCCATATGACCGACGCGCCACACATTTATAAAAAAAAGTATTAATTCAACGGTCTTAGTCGCTTTGACCAAAAGGTAGAAGGCCTGACAGGTCGTCCCGGGCTCCAGGCTAGTGATCTTCTCGAGAAGTCCAAGCACCTAGAGCCCTACCTTACCTTTGAACTACACGTCAAATTCATATAGTGAGGACCATAGATATAAACCCACATAACCCACTTGATCGGACGGTTGTTGAGTCTTTTGCACCATATCCAAAGCTTTGAATTTTGAAAGCTCGAATAAGGAGTTCACCTTGAAATCTAGCTGTGGGTTGATATGTGTATCAATACTATTTCACTTTCTAGATTCATCAAGTAAGCATGTAATTACACCCACACGCTTTCCACAAGCAATATCATCATTGACATTGTCACCAACCATCATGACTTCGCTTGGTGAAACTTCCCATGCCTTCACTCTCTCTCTTATGTTCATAAGTTGGAATTGTCTCTACCTATACCTGTGAACGATCCAAAGATTTCACTAAGAGGAAAATAAGTATTGGGAACCCCACCACCATCTTTGCGCAAGGGTTTAGTTAGAATATGAGAAAACATCCTCAACGCAATCTCCATCAGCTGTTTTTATATCATCATCAATTTCTAATTCTAATTCATCATTACAATCTGTGAAAACATCTTCCATTTCTGAAGCTTCAAATTCTGTTCGAAGACAAGAGAGACATTAACATCATTGCAACAATGCCATCTTCCATCTTCCAGGTTCTTCATATAGGCATAATAATGCCCAAAACTCCCTTGCATCTGCACCACTATGAGTATGATGCGGTTCTTAGTGATCTGATCTATGAATTCAAGGACTCTAAACTGTTCTTGGAGATGATATCCCAAAGTGATGGGAAACAACTTCATCACTCTATTGGAGGTCAAACGCCATGGAGCCTCAAAGTAACAAGTGCTCAATTTTGGGTTTTGGAACATTCACCTACCGATTAAAAGGGCATATGATAGTTTAACAGCTCTAGAATAGGGAAAACAGGTTTTGTTCATATCACCAAAATTGTTCTTGAGACACATGTCTGTGTGGGGAGTGCCCTCGTAGAATCAAGCAATTTGATTTGTGGGAAAAGTCCTTGCATGTGAAATATTTTATGAACAACATATCCTTTAGCTGTCAAATATTGATTAATCAACAAAGATAACATGAATTTTACATTAGCCCTTGTTCGAAGATGTGACAAAGAGTGTTTGTAGTTCTGAGTCTAGAACAAGTAGCCAAATGGTCCTGTTGGAGCTTAATCAAGATAAATTATCTCCTTCTTAACTAATTTCGACATTTTTTACAGAAATTATATCTCATGGAAAAACTATATATGGAGACAATTATTGGGGACGTGTTGGTGATTGTATAGTTTTCTTCTGTCAAATGCAAGATAAGAGAGGAGCTGCAGAACTTTAGAACTTGGATACATAGTGTTTGATAAAATTCCTAGAATAAATGTAGTATGTCAGAATGCCATGATCGGAGGTTCTATTCAGAATGGGTAAGCAAATCCACATGATGAGAATCTTGACCTATCCCACCAAATGTTCTCACTTTTCATGGCAACTCTTAGTAGGTACAAAAGAGTTCTGAGACTCTCTTGCATTCTTTGAAGAGTACAAGTCCCCATATGGAACCAAGATTTACCCCTCAAAGTGAAGGGCCATTTTTGAGACAGTCCTTTCAGCAATATAGATCTGAAGATGAACTTGGGTGGAAGACTAAACAAGACTGATATCTTTGGCATGTCCTTTTGAAGATCTATTGCTTAAGGGTTAGAATTTTGTTTGTTGAAAATGATAGTGTACTGTTCTAGTTGCCTTTTGGTCATACTAATGATTACTCTTTCTAACTTTGTGGATTCTTCTATGGCATTAACAATGTGACTTATAAAGTCAACATAGAACAATTGTGCTGGTTGTTGGGATTCTTCAAAGAGTATCATATGGGTGTCTTCTTGCAGCTTTATAAGAATTTGGGATTCATTTCCAGACTTCTGCAGAAATACTGTTGGTTTTTGATGGAATTTTAGGCTTGGTATTCACTCTATATTCAAACAAGTCAATGTTTATTAGACCTTTCAATCATGTACTCTAGTGAGAATTTTGCAATTTGGATTGGTGGAATTGAGTCATTTTCCAAATGCTACTACTTAATTCAGATGGTTACTAAATTTTTCACAAAAGTAGAGGTGCTTATTATTTGGCCAGAAATTGCTTAGAATTGGTTAAATAAAGAATAGTTAGCTTCATAAATCCCTCACTGAGGAAAGTGTCAGAAATGGTCTCAATGCAAATAGATACAAGGAATCTAAAACTATTGTCAAGGCTACTAGAATAATGCCTCCAAGAAAATCTAAGATCCCTATCCACTATGCTGAAAAATCATTGATGAGGTATGCCTCAGAGAAACATAGACTGATACTGAAAGAGGAAAATAAATTAGCTGTCAGCAGGTGCAATTCTTATAGATCAGTTGGAAGGCCATTGGAAAACATAAATAACTACATGATATCCTTAGAAGACGCAGAGGAGTTGGGGCATTCCACACTTTGATACAACCACAAAAAAATGGAAAAGGGATTGTGTTGCACTATAATGAAGCAAGAGCTCCCCTAAACCTTATAATGAAATAGAGATTGTGTTGCACTATGAAGAACTAAGAGATGATCTAGTCAGTATTCTCTTTTGACCCTCATTTCTGGAAATTATAGAGGGTAGGCTAGGGAAGAAGCAAAATATCTGTGTCTAAGTATTGTTTAAATACAAAAGAAGTTTCCTTAGCAAGCTTGAAGTTTCTGAGCTTTAAAAGATCAAGAGTATTGATTAAGAGCAATAGGAAGCAAGTAAAGGAGTAGAGTGGACATATGAAACATAGATCTATTGCAGATTTAAGGGTAGTTCTAATTGTTATACTGATAGATTTGAAAGCCTAAGCGAGACCCTTTTTTTAGTAAGCATGCAATGAAGGAGAAAGGTACAACAATTTCAACATAGTTCAGGATTGTCTTGCAATATGGAAGAGGTTTGAAGACACATTTATGAACAACTTGATGAGAGAGTTGAAGGACACATGTTGGACTATTATATGATAGATATAAAGAGAAGTTTATGATTGTTGAAGAGCATCTTTGGACCATTGAAAGAGATTGTTGAAGGAAGTCTTGGAAGAAGCTTATTGTAGATTCATTTAAGTGTAAATTGCAGAGCATGAGGAGGAGTGTTTGTTGTTGCATAATAGTACAAAAAATAAGGTTTCAAATCATAAGGAAAGGGACAAGCTTTACAGGAAAATGAATGAGTAAAGGCAAGCTAGCAAAAGAGGCAAATAAAGGATGTTGTCTAGAATTTTTATGGGGCAGAATTGTACCATGTTGTAGAACAATATTTTAGAGCAGATTCGATGGCAGATCTACCACATATCTCAAAAAGGGTTATGGAACGTCTTTCAAGAATGTCATTGCAATCTTGAAGCAATTTATTTTTGGACAAAACTTGGAGTGGTTTGAGAGATGAGTTGAAGGACATTGGTTAGTGGAGATTCTGAAAGATAGAAGGACTAATGAAACTGTGTAGTGGCTGATTCAAGAAAAGGATCCATTCTCTATGTATTAATGGTGATCTAGCACTCTTCCATTCAGTTGAAAATATGGTACTACATTAAGCAAAACTTAGAAGTGTAAATGTCAAATCCAACTTAAGAATCTTGAAGAAAATGTATAATTAAGAGCACTCTCATTTGTCATCCAATCAAGTAATGAAAAAGCATATCTAGAGCAGTGAAGGAAATGAGGTGAAGCAACTAGCAGCAGGTCTAGAATGAAGTCTGTGAGGGATTTATAAATGCATGGCTAATCTTGTAGTTTCGGGACATTTATTGAAGATTTGAGAACTCTTAAAACCTTGGCACAAGTTTCAAGGGTACTATGGCTACATCAACTTTAGGGGGAGAAGAGTGACAAGGAAAACTTTTTGAATCAACCTTTTCCATTGAAGAGCAAGGGGGAGAGAATGTTCAACAAAACAAATTCACAGAAAATAATCATATTAATAGGGGGAGCCACCATAATCCCAGGGGGAGCAGGTGAAAAAGTTTCTTCACTCCTTTGTCATTAATGTCAAAAGAGGAGAGAGTTGAACTTGCTGCAATGAATGACAAAGGGGGATATTGTTGAGTGAAGTTGTCATTGATGTCAACAAGGAAAAGAGGTAAAGTGTCATTGATTGATTGGATTGAAGCAAAGAATTGTTAATGTTCCATGATGAGACGTATTTTTGTCAACATTGAAGAAGTATTTATGCCAAGTGAAGAAGCTCCAAAAATCATTGAAGAGAAATCCTTGAAGAAGCATTGAAGAGAAATACTAGAATTGTAAGTCATTGATGTCAAGGACCAAACAAGAATTGAAGATAAATTCTTATCTTGTACAAGCATTACATGTCCTCCCTGATTGGAATTACATTCATGTCATCCCCTGCCCATAATTGAAATTACATTACATATCAACCCCATTTAAAGTTCTACGGGATTTCTCTCCCAATCCAACCACAAGTACAAATGAGGAAGGGAATCTCTATTTATTGAGTGATGCTCATCTTCCTTCACAATAAAGTAATAATATCTTATGAGAGATCCTAAAATATAGCCTAAGAAAACTAAAATACAATTTTTCTACAACTATCAAGTCAAAAATACAATAAGCATGGGGTGGTCAAGACACATGGACAATGATCTAAACCAAACAACCCCGAAAGAGAGGGACATTTCCATAAATGAGGGAAGAAAACAATTCTAAGGTGAAATGTATAGCCTCCAAAGGGTCTCCAAACGACGAGTCATAAATAAAAGCCACCAATCATGCAAGTGAGTCTTCCTTGTCCTCCTCCAAATTGGGTGTTGGAAGTTTTCATTGTGAGAAAGTCTTCCAGAATCATTAATAACACCCTCAAAGGTGGGGAAGTTGCCTCAAATCAGCTCCAAGATGTCAAAACAAGGTGCAATCATTTGTAAAATCATGCCAATGTTTATCTCACATGCTAGACACCTATTATCTTGGGCTCTTCATTAGCCTTGAGCAATGTTCTTGAAGCCAACTTTGACCAAGGGTGTTCTCTCCAAGGTGTGCTCTTTCTACAACACTTAACTTACTTCCAAAAAGGATGGAATGTTCCTCATAAAAGAATGCATTTGAATTGTTCATGCATTTTTTATAATAAAATCCTAAAATCTAGGGTATCTTTCTAAACAAGCTTTTAATGAACACTTGCCAAGCTGCAATGAAAGAGGAGCACTCTAATAGATCAATTTCCCACCATAATCTTAAAATAACTACAAAGTATAGGGCATCCTATCTAAACTGAATCCATTAAATGTGGATCTACATAGATATGTGTCATAAGATGGAGTGGAACTTGCACAACCCCTTCCAAAGTGTATTATTTCCAAACAAAGGAAAAACTAATTGAATTCCCTAGGTTATTTGTGCATTTTTATTTATAATAAGGCAATTATAATATCATTAGACCATCTCTATGATGGTTGTTGCATGTTTATATATTGACTAATCTACTAGAGAGATATTGTTGGAAACATTATTTATTGTTGATGTAATCCCTTCAATCAATACTCCAATTCTGGTGGTTGTTTAAGGGAATGAAACAAGTCTAAAATTGTGCAATTATATCTCTTTTACTCTCCCCACCATTGCCAACAGTACTATAATAATCATGCTAGAAACAATTATTCAAAAGAGGTAGCCTTGCTGATGAGAAAATTCTACATGGTTCTTGGTGGTTGTATGTTGGAATATATTCCTATGCTTGGAGGTGTAAGCACCTATCTTATAGGTCCTACAATGAAAAAGAACACCTGTCTGATTATGATTCATACTAGGTGGGTCAAATAAAATTCTAAAGTGAGATTAAATTAAGCTCATGTTAGCAATGACATTAGCCATCATTATACTTTATTAAATCCTAAGATTAAGAAGTTGTGTAAGAGGACAGGAATCTTTCACAAGAAAAGAGTTTCATACTTCATGAAAATAACCTAGTGTAATTACTACAAGAGACCACACAGTGACCCTATGGATTTATAAAATATCTTATCATATAGAGCTTCTTGTAGCATATAAAGGAGACCTCCGAAAATATTTCAAAGAAAACACATTCCGCATTTCCAATTACTAAGTTACTTTGGGTTATATGGGAGTTGTGCTCATCATCCAAAGAATACAAAAGGGTGAGAAACATTATGCTCATTTCTTGTAGCATAGTTTTATAAAATTTCAAATTATGGTGAAAATATTTTCCTCATAATTAGGTATGAAAAATTCTTTGATGTCATACTTATCCCAAAGCTTGTCCATGGATGAGATGTATTCAAAACCTATAGTTGTGTCCCTACCACCATGTCTATTCCAAAAACTTCTCATAAATAACATGAATTATTTTCTAATTTTTTTGATATCCTTTTTTAATATTCATCTGGCACAAAGGACCAATTAAAGTAGCTCTTTGTCATAGACAATCCTTCATTTCAATGTCTTAGAAAGCACAAAAAAATTATCTTCATCTGTCACTAGTTTTTGCCTCTGATGCAGTTCTAGTGTGGGAATGCAATCTGTGGAGTGGATTTTGCAAGAAAAATTATGATGAGTTGTGTGGAGTTATGGACGTTCTGCTTTCTTTTGTGTGAGCCACAGGGTTTGAGGAGGGCTCATTAGAGGAATGTTGGGCTCGTGATAATAGGTCTCTTATGATGAACACATAGGAACCTGGTGCATAGAGCATTTTTCTCTTCACTTAGCTAACTATGGTTCATTTCCCTTCTAAAATGAAATCAGTAAATTATTTTTCCAAGAGAAAATGCAAAGATAAACATAGTAGATCCTAAAAGGTGAGATGCTCAAGTCATGCCAAAATGAAAGGAAATAAAAAATCTTTCCTTGACCATCAAACATTTAAAAAATAATCCATAATTATGGAGAACACATTGAGATCCCACAAAATAACTAAAGGCATATATTAAGCCTAAGAACATATGTTTCTCAAATAAATGTCATGAAAAAAAGATGAAAAAAAGTTTTGTTTACTCAACAAAGGTCTTTAACGTTAGCCCAAACCCTTGACTCAATGGAAATCAGATGCGATCCAATCATTCCGTAACAAAAGGTTCAGTCAAACACGAAATGAGAACTAGAAGCATTCAAGGACCTAACACATTTTTTAACCAAAATAAACACAAAATTCTGAACTTGACAAAATGCTCCAAAATGCAATAAACAAACAAACCATTAAAATTTATCAACATAGTAGAGAAAGACATCAAAGAAATTTCATCTGCTTGAATGAGCCCATTCTTGCTAAATGGAATTCTTGTTAATCGGGTATCTACCCTTTAATAATATGACACTATATGTGAAGATAGGTCCATCTTCATCAAATTCCAACTTCATTTCCTATGACATACAAGAAAGAGACAATGTAATAGTTAAATATCAAAAAATCAATCTTAAAAATAACTTGCATCAGAAAATGTGGCTCCAAAGTTACAATGAAAAACACACAATATAGATTATAGAACCTATTTTTACCGAAATGCATCCTCAAATTGGCACATAGTAATCTTTCTATGATAAAGAATTTCCGACCTACTCCAAAAATGGAGGAAGAATGTATCACAAGAATAACATCATTTGTGCTATTCCATTCACTATTTCTTGCACCATCAATGGAACACATATACCAAAATAAGTGTTCCCTAGGCCCTCATATATTTTGGATTAGATCAAATGTTGTGTATATCAATTTCCCAATTCTCATCTTGGTGCTCATTTCTTCATTCTGAACAAGACCATATCCATATGGACTATCATTATGATCCTCCAAATAATTATGTTCCATATAAAGTTCATTAGAGAAACTCGTTATATTGTTTCTTCCTTCTATCACAATCCGTTGCATGAAAGGCTAGTGCTCTTTCATATGGAAAATTGATGTCTTTGTTGCATATATTATTAGAGCATATATCCATGTGTTTATGAATCTTGTTCCTCATCTTTGACTTCCAAAATGATAGTGCATTAAACATTCTAATAAATGCTCCAGCAGTCCCAAAATCTGTGGTTTGACACAAATCGTAATTTGAAATGTTAGGATATGTTTTCTTGTAAGCTACTTTTAAAATAGTCCATAATCTTATTATTTCACCATATTCTAGAAAATTCTCCAAAGCGAGAAATTGATTCCACATTGTTTCATTGAAGCGTGTGGCTTATTTGGCTATTTTGATTGATCAAAATACCTTCAACTTGTTCTCCATGTATCTCAACCTTCTTACAAAAGTGGTCCATCAAAGTATTTAATTTTGCCACAAAGTCACGTTTTAAAGTAGGTTGACATTTTTAAATTGTTCCAATATTCAAGATACACCACATACATGGCCTCCAACAGTTCATCTCGAGAAGACAGTTCTCTTATCCTCAGGTGAGCGGTGACTTTGCAATTTCTATCAAGTTGTGTCTCATTGAAATGACAACATTGTTGAATAGGTATCTTGACACATGGCTCTCTTTGGTGGTTGATCTTGTCTTATCAATATAATGAAAAGAACCATACACCTGCCACTTCCATACATAGTATCCCTTTTTTTCATCAAACTTCAAATAATTTTTCAGTATTTTATTATATCAATAATTTATATAGTCCAATTTGCCAAACCATGGACCCTACAAATAAAGCATCATATAAAAATTGTCCAATGAAAGGCATACAAATTTTCTTGCATTTGTGTGATACACGAAAATATACGTTTATGCGTGCTTTTACAGGAACGCATTTTCATGAGGACATCAATTTCATCTAGCATACAAGGAAGATTCCAACCAATGTTAATAATGTCTATGTCAGTTAGTGAAGAAGATCTTGAGCTTTATATACACTTAAGCGATGTTCATACATCACCCCTACCAATGACTAGTACTCACTAAATAATCTTTGATCTTGTCCATTCAATGAGATCCATCTTATATCAACATCCGCCCCTAATGCTTGTTTCCATTTATGCTCACCAAGTGAATTTTAAACTCGAAAAATCATTTAGGACTACGAAAAAAAAATATCATAAACCCTCTCGTGCAATGTATGTTCAGCTTTTTGAGTGGTGGAGCTTTCTTGCTATTTTAGATGCAAGGATTCGTCACCTTAGACCATTACATTGAATACTCAGCATGCGATTGAAGTTGATGGTTGTAGTCTAACACAAGGCCGTTCATTTTGTCCTTGCATTGCCGTGCTCCATCAAACCAGCACGTACCGGCACTTAGATCGTTAAAGGAATCCATGCCACCGCTTTCCTTCAAGTATTATTGTAGGTTCATAAATATTTTGGTTGTAGGGTTCTCCGTCATTTTTATGAACCCCCAAGTGAATGGAAGTGCTAATATGGTCATTAACCATATGAATACTCATACAAATCCATGAAGTGTTATCAATGGTTGTAACCTCATCCAAAGACAAAGACACACATGTAGCGCCGCAATCTTCTCTTTCATGTCATCCTTTTATACTTGAGCTAGATATTTGCTTGTTCCCAGCCACTCGTTAAAGACCAATGAGAGATGGAAAGTTTGGCATTTGAAGAAATGATAGATATTTCATGTAATCGAGATAATATGTCATCATGGGGCCATTTAGATAAGATGTGAAATATAGTGTAATTGGATTGTCTTGGATAACAAATTTCTTTCCCATCATCTTTTCGAGATAGAGATGTGATGGTTCCTCCACCTGCCTCGAGTTTTTTGCTTGCTTATTAAGTATTCATTATATTCATCAGCATGTTTGACGTAATAGGTCGGCATTCCTCCGAAGATTTCCATCTACAATAGATTTGTCCTCGCCATCTACAATTTTCTTTTCATACACCTTTCCTACTGTGCTTCTCGGGTTGTATCTAACTTCATCTGAAATGTTGTTGGCGTGCCAAGTCTCCAACTACATATATTGCATATAACTTTGGTTTTCTCTTTCTCATTTTTTGGAGTATTGATTCAATAAATGGAAATTATGAGACCCAATCTAGTTGGAATCCTCTCCCTATGTCACATTGGCCCTTTTGTCTTTTACGTGAATTCGTTGTGTTCTTTTTATAGCGACCCTTAGTTAGATCTACGAATAGCGGTACAATGGGAAAATTTTCTTTTCTTTCTATTTTCAAAAATGAAGATATTAACAACATCACCTAATGTACTAAGGTGACACATGATCAAATATAAAAAAAAACTCTACAATATCATCTTGGGCAGTTTTCAAAATATAATGCCAAACAGTCTCATGATACTATCACTAATAACAGTAGTGCTTGGGATAATAAGCATTTTTACTTTGCCAAATAAAGTCATGCCTTGGCCTGCAGCGGAGGCGTCCCTAGATGGGTGCAGCTCCCCCTAAGCTCATGCAGCTGCCTTTAGCGGAGCCAAAGCTCCTTGGGGTGCCTCCCGATAGCTGAGGTGCTCTTCTAACCACATGGCCCCAGGGCATAGGGGCCCGCAATCACCAGAAATAAAATGGCGTCTCCCATTGCCCTCCATGGCCAGGCTTCCCTCAATCTAGTGAGATACCCAACTCCCACAAGCAATCATTCAGACCGCCTTCGATGTAGTCGTTACGCTCACTGTCCCCCCTTTCTTCCTTCCCTTCCCTTCTCTTTTTATAACAATTTTGAGACTAACCTAACCCTAAATCATTAATTAGTGTGATAATCTTTATGCTTAACTCTTTAATTAATTAATCTTTAATTGAATTAATCTTTGATTGATTTCTCTTGAATTGTTTGATCCTTTATTGAAAGAATTTGTGTTCCTCTTCCTTGAATGTTTCCTCTAGACCAACCATGCATCAAAGGCATTTTTCATTTTCATTTTTCTTCATTTCCAAATAACTTAATGCTAAAACCTTTTCATCTTTTATCTCCCATTAGCTAGTGATGTTGTGTCAATATGTTTAGTTTCTTTTACATCACCATTACATATTTCCTTCCATAGTTCATTACAATCAGCGTACTTTCCACATGACGTTTCCACCTTATGGTTTATCAAATAATAATAGTTTATACTAACATTGCTCAAATATAACCATATCGGTACATGCTTAATTACAATAATATTTAATTAGACAATGATCTCAGATGTTTTGTATGTACCAACATTCAAGAAGAATTTGTAATGATTCAGTAAGTAGGACATCAAATAATTATGGAATAGGGGTGGGTGAAAAATTAAACTCCACCAACCATAATCTAAAGACTGTAATGATGGGATATGAAGATGGAAAGCCTCTTAGGGTGAAAGGAAAAATTCATTCCTCGGAGGAAAGAAGTTACGGGAAATGTGGATTCAACTCAAAATTCAAGAGGAAGAGGATCTCAACCCATCAACATAGGACATGGTAATCAAGAACAATAAACCTATAGAGGAAATTGTAGAGAAAGAATACAAGGAAGAGGAAGAGGCATTTATCAAGGAAGATAAAACAATCAAGGAATATGTAACCTCCCTCTTCAAACAAATCTGGTGAGGTTCTCACTTTCTGGCGTGTTTGGTGCAAGGGTGAGATTTCCTCGAGACAAAACACTGTATGATGGTGCCTCCATGGGAGGTTTGCTTTTGACAGCGATTGGGTTGTTGGGATTTGGGGGTTCACGTCTTGTAGATGAAGAGTTGAGGGATGATGACCACGAGGTGGGGCTCATGAGGCGGTTGCATGACTCACCCGAGTCCGCGAGGATGGTGAACCTTAAACTTTTGTTCTTCTGGAAAGGAATGAGAGCCGACATAGTCAACTTTGTGGCTAGGTGTCTCAAGTGTCAGCAGGTAAAGGTGAACATAGACACCCGGCCAGGGAATGCTACAGCCATGTGCCATTAGGAATCGGAAATGGGAAGTCATTCGATGGATTTTTTTGTTATGGTACATTTATTTTGGTTATCTTGAGGAAACTTGGAAGTTTAGACCAAGAGAGTGTATGTAACATCGGCTACGGTATGTGACAAAACTTATTCTTTAGGGGACACTTTATATAGAGTGATGCGGATTTTATGATGATGAACCATAGCAGTGATGATGATCGTGTGATTGATGGCCGGATGTTTATTATTGTTGTATCTGTGAGGATGCTATTGTGCTTGGTTTCATTTGAGTGTTTGGGACGAGGATCGCAGGCATCGGTGGAACTCCTTGGACTCGGGATTGAGTCAAAGAGTGGACTATTTAGTTGTTTCGTTCTGATGACATTTGTGTGGTTTGATGATATGCTATTGATTTCATGATATGTTGTTGACACATGATCGGTATGATGGTTGATGATGCGGTGATGGCTTGGGCCGGAGAACTCACATATGGAGTAAAGGGGTACACGAGTTCGAGAGATTGAGGGAGAGGTGTGGCGATACGGCCGCGATATATTAACACTCGTTAACCGAGATTGTGGGATTAGCGATTACCTGGTTAGAGAGGGCCCATGATGCGAGTGAGGCTGACTGCGACGATTAAGCTCGCGATTGGTGTAGGTTAGCGATTACCCTGATTCGATGGGTTCCATGATGGTAGTGACTGCGGCGATGGCTCACGATGTGACTGTGGGTTAACACGATTGCCTAGTTAGATGGGTTCCACTGATCATGAGGCGTTGCGACGATTAAGCTCATTGATTCACAAAGGAGGCAATGGGCGGAACCTTATTCGCCAGAAGCCTTAGTCTCACAGGATTGGCGGACGGGGTGTCGATCTCTATGAGGGTTATAGATTCTGCCAATCAGATCAGCAGTACTTCCTGGAAACCGCGGAAATTACATCCACGAAGAACGTCGCCACGAAAAATTACAAGCGGCCAGTAGCACCCTTAGACGAGTGCATCTGAAGAACGTCGCTTGGTTGAAGAGTAAGGAAAACTTAATTGACCCTATGACATTAACGCCGATAAATTCTCAAGGATGACTCCCCTAATTAAAATGTCGCCTGTTCATACCAAAACCTAAAGTAAAAAAAAACATCTCTCCATTAAATGTGTCAAGCCCTAAGAAAAGATTCTACAAAATAAACCTAGGGAGTAAGCTAAATACCCTCCTGGGTGTTAATTAAAAGTCTTATAAGGTAAAGGGGATAAAGTAACTAGAAAATTTAGTCTAAGTGAAACCATGGCCTTTAATTGATAAGAAGGAATAAAATTCTAGAATTGGGGAAGTATTAAAGATAGAAATTTTTTAATTATGACGGGGATAAAAGCAATGCAGTTATCTTTTAGGTTCAAAAGCAAAGAATAAAAATATAAATAACGGAGAGATTAAAATAAAAAATTAAGAAGCTGGGGTAAATTAAAGAGTAAATTAAGGAGGATTAATGAGTAAATTAAAAGACAATTAAAGGAATAAATAAAGATAGATTAAGGAAAAATAAAGGAAGAATTAATGAGTAATTTAAGGAGAATTGAAGGAGTGATTTTTGGGGAAGTGAAATTGGGTCTTTTAATAAACTAATAAAGAATTAATTTTAGAGAGCGGGAGGCATGCGTGACGCATGGACGTTGGAGGCGGGAGAGAGTTGCCATTAAAGATTAGTGGTGGTGAATCTTTGTGGCAACTCTCTCGATCTCCAAAATCAATAAGATCATATACCAATTCTCTAAGAGTTGATAAAAGACGAATCCTTCCCCAAATCACTAAACTCAATTCATGAGGCCGCTCTTGATTTTTCGCTTGATTTATTTGTTGTATTGGGCCTAACCAGTTGCTCGTTGATCACTCGCTTGATTTGCTCAACAATTGCTCACTCCGTTCTTGATTTTTATTATTTATCTCTGCGGTTTTATATTTTTATTCTTTGTTTTTTTTTTTTTTTTTTTTTATATATTTTTAACATATTTTAAAAATTTCTATTTTTTAATACTTCCCCAATTTAGAATTTTATTCCTTCTTTATCGGTGAAGGCCGTAGTTTCACTGGTACAGTTACTGTCCTTACCTTATGAACTTTAATTAACACCTGGAGGAGTTTTATCCCCTAGGTTGTTTTGTAATATCTTTTCTTGAGGGTTTGTGCAATAGTGTTTTGCGGTTTTGTGTGAAACGGTACAACAAAGTCATACATCGGTGGTCGGTAAGTTTTCCTTCCTCGACCTGGCGACTAAATTGCGCTGGTAACTTCGAAGTGCCTTTCGCGCGCACAATTAACTTCGACGTTAACCTTCGCTCGTTAACGAAAGAGAACCTTCGACGCTTTGACGATGAATCTACCAACACCGTAAACTTTCGTGGCGCTTCGAAGACAGGAGCTTCTGGGAAGGGCCAGCCTTCACTGCATCGCGATGATATCATCTTTGCCCTCCGCGACGTAATTAATTCCAATCGGCTGATGATAGTTAACCTAAAATTGCGTCGATGGCGACGTCAGGCATCATGTTGGAAATCGTTAACAGTAGAATGTGGCGACGTCGCCCATTCAGCATCATGGTACCGAACTGATGGATAACCTGAATTAATAAACGATAGCGGAGAATTAACGCCACCTCATCTCTGTTTGCGTGTTACTCGTATGTGATGCGATGCGACAATGAAACTGCATCGGCCATCATCGGTCATGTCGCTGGCACCTATCGTGAGAATCATCAACTCATCAAAACCGCAATCGCTGTAAATGGCTGAAATATCCGCTCCTGACTCGATCGAAGAACACCGTCGCCTCTGCATCCTCAGATCAAAACACGCGCACTTCAATATTGCTCGGCTCGTATTGTATAAACATCGTCATCAATCATGACGCATCATCATCCGACAGTGTTCATCATCATAAAAATCGGATCACTCTTGACGAATCGGATGTCGATCTTGACGAGATGTTAGGCCACAATGAAATATTTTGGGCGTTTGTTACGCTTGATTTTAAAGGGTGAAAGTGCGTTTTATCTCTTTGATCATAAGGGGAACATGTTTCCTTGTCTGTTATTTGGATGTTGGTCGTTCTCACGAGATTTGACATCTCTTTCCCGTTGATGGGTTTGCTCCGGGCTAGGAAGCGTGATGGGTCTGGATTGAGGTCTTTGAAGTAGTGATGAATCATTTTTGGCGATGATTTTTCTTTACGTCGGTGTTTGTCTCAATGAAATGATACGGTTTGAGTTTCAGGTCGGTCTGAGGCCGAAAAGCCAGAGCACCAGCGAGGAAGTAATGTAAGGTGGTAGGAATTTTACTAAGTATAGAATATTCAATTTGAGCGAAGCTTCTCTAATACTTTCTCCCAAATTTCTCCTCACGTTGTGATATGCTTCAAGACCTAGAAATACTGCTAAGATTAATGGATATAATGAAAGAGGTGAAAATCCATACAAAGATACAAATTAAATGATTCAAAAACAAAAACTTAAAATTGAGAGGATATGAGTACAAAGATACTTTTTACTGGCTATTTTGATATGTGAAAAGTTTGAACGGTTTCAATGTCCCATCAATATATAATCTTAAGAAGGGTCACAACTTACTATGTTTACAAAAGTGAGGTATCCATGTGACCAAAACCTATAACCACTTCATGGGCCTTCTAGTCTCCCAAATGGTGCTTCAGGGGGCCATCAATATATATAATCTTAAGAAGGGTCATGACTTACTATGTTTACAAAAGTGAGGTATCCATGTGACCAAAACCTATAACCACTTCCTGAGCCTTCTAGTCTCCCAAATGGTGCTTTAGGGAGTTAAATATTCCCTCTTGAGACCACAAGTGCCCCCCATCTTCGGCAAGTACACTCTTTAATCAACGAAAATAGGTCAACCTTTTTCCCCTATTTAGCACCCAGCTAGCATGTTGCATGTTGATTTTGAAATGTTATTATGTGACATGTTTATCATAATTTTTCTATCCCCTCATGAACCTACAAATTAAAATGGCATGTATTCTTGACCTCCTAGCAATTTTCTCTCCAACACCTACAATTTTGGGTGTCCACGCACATATTTACAAAAATGAGGTTACCAATTTTCCTTGATTAACGACTCAACAATTTACAACTCCTAATGGATAATTAAGTATGGTTCAACCTATCATTCCCAGGACCCAAACAAATGGGCAAACAATGTTTATGAAACAAACCTTGGGTAGACTTTTGTGGTGTTTAACTGGAAACAAACACAAATAGTGGGATATGGTATTTGCACAAGCAAAGTTTGTTGATAATAGTTCAGTGAACAAAGCAATAAATTATGCTCCATTCAAAATAAAGTGTGATAGAACCCCAAAAAGGAGTTGCAGATTTAGTAAATTTGTCAATTGAGGAGAAATGTAGCAATGATGCAAAAACATTTACTAAACAAATGTAACAAATGCATGAACAGATCAAAGTGCAACTGAGAAAAAAATAATGAGAAGTATAAAGAGCATAAACGCAAGTCACACAGACTGATGACATTTGAGGAAGGCAATTTGGTGATGACGCATTTGGGGAAGGAGTAACTTCCCAATGGAGAGTATAGCAAGACAAATAATTTCCTGATGAAACAAGCACATGGATTTCAACAATAGAGTTAAGTAGTTGTGTGAACAAATGCATTTCTAGGTTAGTTATATCAATCAAGAATCCTCGAAACTTTTCCAACAAGTCAAAGATAATATAGGAGCATTTACAAAGTTCCACACTATATAGAAGAATGTAGATCATAAATACTGTAGAACTACGGCATGAGGTTGCAAAGAGATGATGTCCCATGAAGGAATGTTTCAAAAATATAACTTGTGATATTTGAAAGTTACAGAATATAATCTTGTGGAGATTAAAGGTGTGCAAAACTTGATGGTTATGGACAATAACATTGGAAAAGAGGAGTTGGTAAAGAACTGCAAAGGGTTATTGTGAACCGACATTTATGGAACAACCCCTCAAAAAAAATGTTGCAATAAGACTGTTGCTACAGAACAGTGCAATAAACAAGAAAAAGGTAAAGAACAAAAAATACATGAGCAATTAGGCAACAACAAATGAACCAATTGGAACTTGAACCACTTGGAGAATCTACAACTTGTACAATGTATTGTATGTAATTAATATAAAAACAATAACAAGAATGCTAAGAGACAGGATAAGAAAATTAAGTAGTAGAAAAGATAGGAGTTTAGGGGACTTAGATGGAGAAGTAGGGCATAAGACTTAAGAGTGACAGAGAGAATAGAATTGTAGCAGATAGTTGAAAGAGAATTTCCATTGTATGCAACTTGTATCATGATTTAACATATTCAATTTTAACCGAGAATCTCTGCCTCATGTTTTTTGGGCTGTCTAGTCTGTCTTTTTGCCTGTGAAGATTATTGCAGTAATAGTACATCGTAATGCATTGGTGATCTGAGATGAGTTTACAATAGTCAACTGCATCAGAGATAGGAGACTAAG
This sequence comes from Picea sitchensis, assembly GCA_010110895.2. Classification (NCBI taxonomy): domain Eukaryota; kingdom Viridiplantae; phylum Streptophyta; class Pinopsida; order Pinales; family Pinaceae; genus Picea; species Picea sitchensis. The sequence continues at coordinate 42,899 of SNQJ01S0045440.1, forward strand.
CCTAAATTTCTAGTGACTACCACAAAAGATGAAGATAAAGGCCCAACATTCAAACCACTTTCCCACTTCTTCCAATATGTGGTCTGCAACCTTAGTCGATCTTCTTTTCATTGTAACCATCTTTACTTTCTTGACTACTTATATCCATGAAAGAATTGCTTACTGATTGAACAACCTTATCCTGGAAAGAAACCCTATCGATTGAAGGAACATCACTCACTATTAGTTCATCGAAGGTCAAAAAAAAAAAATCAAAATAAGAAATCAGATGACACCAACAATTAACTGGCTAGTATCATTCATCCACTTTTTGTGTTCTCTACGCATGTGTTCCTGATAGAGAAATCCAAGAGGTATTCCCCTCTAGCCTTTGATATAATAGATACCCTCTATTAATGTAAATAAGCTACTAAGTTTCTTGCTCATAATCAACATGTATGGAATTAGTCAAAAAAAGTTAAAAACACATTTGTGAATATGGTGTGGATGAAGACTAAAATTACATGCACTGCCAATACAAAAAGTAGTACTAGCTTTACAGTCCTACAACTATTTCTCCCTTCCTATTCTTTAGTCATTCTATTTTTCCAGATATATTTGCAAAAAAGATGCCATGATTGGTAGTTAAATGGGAAATTGGTGGTTTTTTATGTGAACAAGTTCTCTGTAATTTCGTTAAAATTAAACTAGCAAATCCCTTAGTCACCATGCATAAGTAACGAGAGTTTTATTTTCTTTTCTTTTTGAAAAAATACACATTATATTACAATAAAAATACAACTGTATGAACAACATCAGGCTAAAACTTCACATTGCACCCCCCACCCCATCCCTCTGGCCCAACATATGCACATACGGCTAGCATATCTTCCTTAGCACAAACTCTAATGTATCATTATCTGAAAAATACGTATTCTAGATGACACCTAGTCAACTAAGTCAAGCTTTGAACACTTAAATTTTTCCCAGATTGAACTTGGACAAGTCACCACTAAAGGTACCTTTGCATCTCCTTCTCCATAGAAATGAAATCCCTGACAAATGAATATCACTCTAAAAACCTTTGCCCTGCTTCTTGATCATCTAGCTCTCTGCAAGAATGGCATCCTTCAACCTCAAAAGACCAAAAAATAAGATTAAAAACTATGTCACAATCCATCCTCAATTATAATCTCCTCTTTGTGAGAAATTACACATGATCCTTTTTGGTCTCAATCTATGCATCCTGGCATTAATTGATAGACTTTAATGAATTAGCATCCACCCTATTACTCATGATTCTAAAGAACTCCTGAATTTCGAAACAGATTGACAATGCTTGAGCCACCTTTTCTCAGAATCCTGCAATTATCATCTTCTTTTAAGTCTACCAAGAATGTTAGGACATGTTCTTATAGTGGCATAAAGCTTCTTGCATTATATCTCACAGAGATTTATCATAGTTCTATCTCCAATATTTTCAAATGGGGCCCAGAGACTCTATCTACATTTTAAGCCCCAAATATATGAGTATTTTGCACAACTCTAAGAAAGTGACCTCATTTGTAGCTACCATCAGATGGGACCAAGTAACTGGCCTCCAATCTTTCCAAGTCTACAAGTTTTTTTCCTACAAGTCTCCCCACATATAAAAACCTTTCTTACACAATCTTCTTACATAGCATGAAATGTCTCCCATATGTCCTCTTGGTGTTTGAAAAGCCTAAAAGGATCTAGCTGCTAGATCCCATGCATTTTGTAGTCCCTGAAATTCCCAATTAAGTTTTTCACCTGTCAAACTTTTCAAATTATTTTAGATATGTTGAACCATTAACTTTGAAGGAAATTACCCCACAATAACATCACAGATCCCAAATAACCCATTCAATCCATTAACTTGTGAGGTAGTCAACAATCTATGCGTGATGTTAAATTGTTGTGTTGCCTCACCTTTCATTGCCCATAACAATCCACTTGGCATCCAATGCAATCCATTCTGCATGAATACTAGTCAGCCCGCTGCCCAAGGCCTTCCTTTTCACTAGCAATGTTGCAAATATTCAAGGCAACCGGCGGTAGTTTTCCCCCTTGTTTTCCCCACAGAAAAGAGTGTGGAGTGAGTTCAAGCTTCTTATTCCCCCTTGTTGCTACTGGACCTGAGTCAGTCCAATGTATTGGGTTGCAACCTTTGTTTTAACATGTGCAATTAAATTATTTTCTGAATTTGAGCTTACAACCTTATTAGCACCAACATCTGGTCAACATTTTTATATAAGTTACTCATGTGAAAGTTTCAGGTTGCTTATTGTCATACAATGAGACATCGATGCCACTTTCGTTTGAAGAGTTCATTCTCTCAAAGGTCACCACAAAATGTGGCAACATTTTATGTTTGACTCCTAGATTACTAAAAAATTTGCAACAATTTTCATAGCATTTAGGAAATGAATGTTTATTGAGAGGAAAGGTATCACCTATTGGATGTGGAATATGATTACAATTTGTGTTGTACCTTAATCATCTTAACAAAAAGATTTTTCTTTGTATCAATCTGTTACCTCCTCTCTTCCATCAATTGGCCAATGGTAGGGTCTCCTTCATTTTGCATCACTTGCAGATACAAAGGTCCAATGACTTGTGATGAGACAAACCAAAGACTATCTCATTAGCAATAGAGTTGACACTAAATCCTTATTAATAACAACGACTTCCAACAACATTGGGAGTTCTGCTAGGTTGTTTAGCTTCTAGTTGCAAGGTAGATAAGTAATGCATCAAATATTGGTCATGAGAGGAGGATATACCAGTCATGTAGACTATAGTAGCAATGTTCCCAAAGCCATAGAGATAACATTCTTGATCTCTCAATACAAGTTTATTCTGCATACATAAACTAAAAGGGTATTTCTTTTCAAATTCAAAATTATGTTTTTTATATTTTTACTTTCCCTTGTGCAAGATAACCAACTTTTCAACTATCTACCCTTTTTACTCATCGAAATCATTTATAGCCGAATTTAAAGATGAAGGACAAGGTAAATAGTAAATACCTATCAAGACGTTTGGAAAGTTGAAACCCTGGTAATTATTCACCGCCAAGTGCAGAAGCATAACAGATTACAAGTTTGTATATGTCATTTGTTGCCCACCCCGCGTGCTGCACAATTAGGGAAGAACTATAGTACATGAAGAACAACATGGTTATTGGAATGCAGGATTGTAGTAATGCTTGCATAAGCTGCAAATTTAGTAACATGGAAGATATACATTGGACTATTATGTTATATGTGTTTGAGGGAGTTACCACCATTCTTATATGGCTTTGGATAAACAAAGATTTCAAAGCCAACAATATGTAGTGTAATGGTTCTTCTTGTAAAAACATGCAGGCTTGAAGAAATGAAGAAATTAGATTAATGTCCATTGATGGCCAAAGTAGGTCTAATGGGACTAAAAAATACAAAAACTAATCACAGTAAAATAAGTAGTGCTTAGGGCATCTTCTCCCTAAAGTAGAAATAAAAATTAGATATGTAATAGTGAACATGATCTGTTCGATGAGGCTACAGGAAAAATCCAAGGCAGAAGGCACTATCTAGCTATATTTGAACCAGGTGAGATATCAAATAAATTTACGCTATAAATTAAAATTAAAATTGGAAGTGAAATACAAGGAAGTGAAGTTATGGAGGATATTCAAGTTGCACCATTTTCCTAAAAGTGAAAAAAATGAATAGAGAAATGACATAGGTAATCTAATTCATCAGATGCCAACTTGTCAGTATACGCTGATAACATAGATGGACACTATGAATAAAGTACATATGGGATAGAATAAAACAAAAAATGACACATAATGATGCTCATATGCCTCTCTATTTAATGTTAAATGTTATTGGGTGAATTGGAGGTGTCCTATTATGATCAATACCTTTTATCAAAACACTAGAGAAACATTTGACAACAAGGATTGCATGGAACATCTTCTAAGCAGTTATAAAATCTTAGGTTAAGGGAAGAAAGATAGAGTAGACAATAGAATAGAAAAGAGTGGGGGAACCCAAAAGGGTAACCCTAGTGAAATAGATAATGCAAAAGAAAAGAAAGCATCCTAGTGACAACATTGTGCTATTACAGGTCTTCCAGAATGCAACCAAGACTATATGGAGTCTAAGGAAGAGCAACACACTAGCTAACATCTAAATCAGAAGAGGATTCACCACCATCCACTATCATCCAATTAACAGTTGAGTGGATTGCCACATAGGCACACTCATCGATGCCACAATAACATTCATTTGCAAAGAAGACAAATCAATTTCTCTATAGGTGATTGTAAATTGATTCCTTTGTTTAAGCATGGTGATTGATTCATCAATTTTTTTTGTTGTGGGATTGGAATCGTAGGGTAACTACTTGCTAAGAAACAAAACGTTTTCTTGAGGAGAAATTTGAATGTTGGTGGGGAATGACAGTGTTTAGCTTGAGACAAAAAAGGCAAAAATATATTTCTTCCTAAGAAAATTCCAACTTGTAGTTGTAGTGATTGGCATTAGAAAAGGGGCACAAAATTATTTCTTGCTAAGATATCAAAGGCAGCTGGTAGTGGCAGTGATTGGATGAGAAATCAAAAATCTAATAGCATTCTTGATGATAAAAAATATTGATGCTACGATGGGCAGAGTTTTAGCATCTCAGATGAGGCATTGAATCATTGTTAGTATTGATACATCTTGAAGTAGAAATATAAGCAATATATGATAAGTGTTGGAGCACAATTAGAATCGATTTTACCTGAGAATTCAATTGACCTTGTGAAATGTAAACACCATAAAGTTCATATCATTCAAGCCAATTTAGAAAGTGAAAATTAAACAATTAAACAATTTAAATGCTATTTGAATCGTGTTATCTCTTATATTACAGTTTTGATGAAAATTACATTAGATGGATGTAAAAAGACATTCACTAACTTATATGTTCAACAAATAGAAAATCAGTAAGCAGTATCACCTCTCTGAAGCCGCGACTACCCTACACAACTTGTTTGATGGAAACGTAGAGAATCAAAATCTAGATATGCGATTTTGCCAGTGTGGTCGAGCCTTAGCGCCGAGGCGCGAGAGCGGTCCTCCTCTGTTGGAATGCTAACAAAATATGGTCACTGGTGTCTGGGCCGAACCTGGGAGTAACCCATTACCCAATAGAAGAACGTCGAAGAGTAAAATACTAAAACCGTAAACCTCATGGACGAAAGGGGAAATAAGAGGTAGCAGAAGTAAAACTGTAAACCTCTGTTCCATCAAGGGCCCAAAGGGGAAATTCAAATAACCACGAAGATGTAAACTGGGGAATGCATTTCAGATCCCATATAATTTATACCATGTGGGAGGGCCAAAAAAATTCCATGTTCTTTGGAAATCGGTCAAAGGGAAGATTGAAATCGGGCAAAGGGAAGATTGTAGCTACCCAGTGCCCACTGTCCATACCACAAAATCGAGGCGAAATTAAACCATAAACCCCGATTTTACCAAATGGCAGGGCGAAGAAGCTATCATAAATTCTCATATTTCTAGAAATTTGGCTAATGGAAGCTTGTCCCTCCAAATTTCAGGGGCTAAATATAATTTGTTTTTCCTCTATCGCTCCTAAAAACATGGGCTAACCCGGTACACGATTTTTCCCCTAAAATAAATTATGGGCTAATGATATAAGTTTAAAAAAATCACTCTAATACAAAAAATTCGCCCAATAAAAAATTGGAGGCCCCTTAATTTCGCCCATGAGTGAAATTTCACCCCTAAAATCATCTATGCCTCAGAAACATTTTGTGAGCAGGGGCTTCAAGCCCTCTCCTAGGCTACCTGATTGCCTATTGCTGGTTGTAATCTCTTAGTTCTTTGATAATAGAATGATTCTGCCATTGTCTGTGGATGTTTCCCTTTGAAGGTTAAAGGGTTTTACCACATAAATCATTGTGTTTTCTGTGTGATATGTGTGTGTTTGTCTATTTGATTCTTTGCTATGTTTTCAAATCTCTGTGGGTTAACGACTCAACACTTATTTTGTTTTATAATTTTGAATTACTATAAGTGATGCAAAGAAGTTTGAAATTCTCTGTTAATTGAGTTAAAAAGTGAATTTTATATTTATTCAATTAAAATATAACTTTATTTTTACGATAATAAATGTTTCTTTTAGAATTGAATTGAATCTGCAATATTAAATATAATTTGCATTCATAATTTTCCACTATTATATTTTATACAATATTTTTCAACATAATACATTTTGTTAGAATATTTTTGTAAATATGTTAATTTTGATATTAATGATGAAGATGATTATAATTAATCTACTAAGATCAATTATTCTAACTTTGATATTATATATATTTTGTTAG
>SNQJ01S0045440.1:49290-60438 GCA_010110895.2 Picea sitchensis
ATTTACACAGCACTTGCCAATCCATCTACACCCGTGCGAACTTATATTAATTTTTCTATTAATATTGAAGATTATCATAATTAATTTACTAAGACCAAATATTTTAACTTTCATATTATATTTTAATAGAATAATTTTCCAAATATATTAATTTTGATATTAATGATAAAAATGTTCACACGATTATGATTAACTATATATTTATATTTTTTTCCTTTTAAATATTTTGATATTAATGATAAAGATGGTCACATGATTATGATTAACTATATATATTTTTTCCCTTTTAAATGTGCATTGCATATTTATTTGATGTATGTGCATTGCATATTTATTTAATGTCTATGCATTAACCATATTTACTTCTACATAGCATTGCATATTTATTTGATGTCTATGCATGAACCATATTTACTTCTACATAATTGTGTATATTTTGGATTCAATATCTAGTTTTTCTTTAAACAATTTTGGTAATTTCTTAAACTATGCTTTTACAAATCAACCTTGATTTGATGATGGTGTGGGGTAGTAACACGTGTTGCATCTTGTGCAACTCAAACACTTTCATATTTTTTACTTGATTTAATGGGCACCATGCTTATGTCTTACACATCTTTCATGGATCGAAATATGGTTTGGATCATGATCACATACGTCCAATGTAGTTTGGTTCATGTGGCTCATTTTCATTGAGTTGTTCATCCATAGTTTTTCTAAAGATAAAACAACAATGTGTTGTCAAAAAAGTCACTAACGTATCAACACAAAAAAGTCACTATCCTATCAACGCACACCAATGCTAAAAAATGTTAACAATTTCTTTGTAATTGGGTGAATGGTTCTTCTATGTTAACATAGATTGTTATAGATAATTTCAAATAAACTTATAGAAGTAGATAGAAAAGTTCCATGAAATAACACAAAAATACCTCCATTAATAAATAAGCATACAACCCATGTTATTGAAGCTATTGTATAATATATAATAAGGTTATGATATAGTACAACTCCACTTAACAAGAGACAATCTCCAACTACAACAATTTCTTATAAATTTATGGCTCACAATGACAATGCTTATTACCTTTGGCTCACACAAAAAAATTACAACTTATGTCTCAAACATACAATAGATCTCAATAGATAGTCACTCATACATTAATATAATAACTTAAACAATATGTGTCACATGATTATCCTATAAGCATCCTGTTGTGCCCGCACAACACCCTCCCTAATTTCTTCTTTTACCTATTCCCTAAGAGAAGAAATTCCCCCCTTCCTACAAAATTTTTCTATTGGAAAGCTTGTTAGGCTCTGTCATGCAAATGGAAAATCCCAAGTCTCTCTTCCCACTCTCCATTCTTTACCATTTGCAACATTTATTTTAGATCACTCTATTCTACCGATACATAGCGTGTCGACGGACATCCTTCTTCCTTCGTCGATACAACCAATATCGACAAGTTAGTGATTTCCCCACCAATACACCGACTATCGATCTTTCTTCTTCATCGATATGTGGTATAGGTGAGGTTCATCTCATCTTCATTGATACATGGTGTATCGACAATTTCATCTCATCTCTATCGATACATCATGTATCGGCAAAGTTCCTTCCTTTCTCTCTGATACATAGTGTATCGACAAGGTNCTCTCCGATACACTGCTTGTCGACGATTTCCCCTCTTCTATTTTCTATATTCCAACAAAAAGATATCGACCCCTCATCAACACTGAGCATATCAAATTTGATATTCCTTCTCTCACTGACATAGACCTTTTCAACAAGACACCTTCATCTCGAGACCTCTCCTATTCTCCTCCAGCTTAGATCCTTCTCGTTGCACCCATTAGTCAGGTTCCCATCATTTCCATTGGTGAAGAATTTCGTGCATGATTGGATCACTAACAACCAATTGCCTACCTTGATTAATCTACATCATGTCCTAGTCGTCATAGAGTCTGTTTGTGTCACCAACAATTTTCATTACACATATCATACCAACATGCACGATTTTCACCTTCTTGATTTTATGACTAACCATGACCATGAAAGTGTCATCCATCGTCAGGTGGGTTAATTGTGGCATCTATAAGACTTACACTGACTTTGAATTACATCTCAAAGGATAATTCATCCTCTTAGCTCCTAGACAATGTTAAGAGCCCCGAACGTCAGTTGGTTGTTTTCATGGGATTATATTTCTAAGCCACTGATAGATGACCTCATATCCAATGGATGAATCAAGAGCCTATATAAAACACATAACACAGGAACCGATGGAACTGAATTTGGGAAAAGAAACAACAAGAACGATACCCTAACTTTCATTAAAAATGTGTTTTCTCGCAATTTTTGGGCATTTGCCAAAGTGTATTTTTCATCCCCGAAGTACTAAGTCGAACTGTATGATTTTTGCAATTATGATTCCAACACACCTGACATAATCGAAATATGAGTCGGAGAAGTTTCAGAATGAGCGCTAGATATTTCTATCCCAATCCAACCTTGTTAGCCATGACATCGCCGAAATGTTTGAATGGCATGGCAAGCTATCTCACCAAGAGTGTCTCCTTATGCTCCGCGCATCGCAAAAAGATGACTCCTGAATTGAACATTGTATGAGCAAGGTATGGACCTTCAAAGACATACTCAATTGTGGTAACCCCTTGACATCATTATTAAACATTGTTCAATCCCATGCCAATCTGCAACGTTTGGTTTCAAATTTCTTAAAAGGAAATTATTTTTAATTTAATAATTTAAATTCAAATTTAAATTGTTTAAATTTAAAAATAATTTAAATATAACATGATTCAAATTGCAAATAGATTGAAAAAGAAGACAATTCAATTAGCACGGGTTGAAGAGAAGGAGAGTAATGAGGTGGGTGGCTCGAGATAACACTTATAGTTTGAGGGTAAGTCAAGTGAGGTATTATGGTGAGGTGAAGAAGGGGGTGGGGGCAGAACCCACGTGCCCCCTCCATTTCCCTTGTTTTTCATATTAAATGAAAAAACCTTCCTACACATAAGATTACATCTTAAACCAAACCACATCGCCAATAATGACGTGAACTCGACTGGTACATACTAGAAGAAAAGACATGAAGTCGACCGGTACATACCAGAGTCAAGGACGTGAACTTGGCCGATACATCGCCATGCTTCGTGTGAACTAGGCCAGTACGTGGGACACTAGTCTAGATGCGTATGTAAGTACAAAGGTTTTGGTTAAGTCTAAGTGTTACGCGTGTTGGTGAGGGGAGGGGAGGGGAGGGGAGGGGGGCATGGCCCATGACTGCCCCCTCATCATGTACATGGAATGTGATCGGGAGGGGGAGTGGCATGCCACCCCCTTCCCCTTTTTAATATGATAAACTATTGTAAACCATGCCAATTAATGTAAAGTGGGAGGAAGAGGGGGTGTGACCAACCACCCCCCTTTTTAACTTACGTTTAACTTAGTGGGTGAGGTGGAGTGAAAGGGTGGCGGCCACCACTACCCCTTTTTAAACATTTTATAAACTTATAATTATTTTAATAATTCTTTCTTGAATATTTAAATTTTTCACACCCTCAACCAAAACCGAAAGTGAATAAGGTGCCACCATGTGAAACTGAACCAATGCAAAATGACTCAATTCTATCCCACACACAACACACCGAGGATATGGAAACATGGCCTAAGCTCAGATATCGCAATGAACACTTGTAAGTACAAACAACATGATGAGACAAGATCTTCTCCAACTCTTTAATACTTGCCTCAACCTCGAATCACCAACAAAGAAGGTCACACATTCCTCATCGATACACCTAGTACTGGAGCTAATAACTTCATCTTCACCAACGTACTAGAGCTTATCTCTTCATCTTTGTCGACATACCAGAGCTAATCATTTCATCTTCGCAAATACACCAGAGCTGATCTCTCTTCTGGCTCTGATACAGGGACAATACCCTGCCAAACTACCTTTCATATTTTTGCTGTAACTGTTGACTTTGGTACCCGTTTCATGTGTTCCTTATACCATTGGAAAGGTCTTTGTGAGATATACAACTTCACAGTTATAGGATTTGAGATATCACTCACTAATTGTTCACATTTTTTAGTATTAATATCTGACACATTGTCAACAGCCTTAGAGTATAAAGTACCTCAACCAAGAGCAGAGGAACTAGGAACAATACTTAGGGAAGAATACATGAACTCTCACTTAGTTAATTTTCTTAGTTCTATAGTTTCAAATGCGTGGTTTTGAAATTTTATTTCGAGGTTATTCTATGGTCACTCATTTATTGCGTGTTGAATGGTGCTAGGTACCAATGCTAAAGGAAGGTCATACTCAACAATCCGAATAGGAAACATGTGAAGGAAGTAGACCATGAAGGCACGACTATTACACATCAAGGAAATCCACTGGTATGCAACAATACCATCACAAATATTATCCACCGCCAAAGATGATGATACAACAACAACAATAGTTGTCACAACAGTAAGGGAGAAACAAAAGGGAATCAAACTCAAATGGTCGAAGAAGAATTCTAAATCTCATGATGGTTGAATATCAAACTTGGAGAGAGAAGAGCTTTCCAATGTCCATACCAGTCATCATGGTGGGTGAGATGAATTACAACCAAAATCTGTGATGGTCCACCAACACTAAAAGATAAATTCGAAATGTAATTGCATATTATACGTTAAATTATAAACAATTATGTTGTCCTTGTTCTCTCATCATTATGAAGAGGATAAAGACAACAAATTTGTAAATGAAAAGTCATGGAGGGAAAGAGGAAGGCCAAGAGTCAAGTTGAACTTCAATAAATATAGGGATTGTATCCAATTAAAGAGATTTTGGCTCTTGGAGCTTTCATGTACTATTACTGAAACTTGTAACGAGGAGAACCCTGTTTGACCAAGCTATATTCTGGAGAACTCCGATTCTCGTGTTGGATGTATTCTCATGTATTTTTGTTTCATTCTTATTTCGGTTATTTAGTGAATATTTGTTTGAATTCGTGGGAATAGGAACGTAAATAATTATGTAAATGCTATACTATTATGTGTTTGCAGTTATTTATTCATATTCTTGTCTTTGTTCTATATGAACTATTTTCTAGCCCGTTTACCAGAGAATGGTTGGTTCTATGTTTATCTTATAGTTACAGTAGTTTTGTTTGGATGCATGCATCTTATATTAGTTTCATTTCATTCTTTAGCTTATAAAACCTTCATTGGTGGACCGGTCTGCAACCAATAAACCCCAAAACTAGAAATGGTTGTCAGGCCAGAATTTGGATGGGTTCCCTATTCCAAATAGTGAGAGGCATAATTGAGACTTCTTAATGGGGGTAACCCCTACTGTTGACAAAGGGAATTTTTCCCGCATCAATAGAATTGGTGTTGGAAGGAGGGTCGAATGACAATCCCACCAATGTGGTGTCATTTCATTAAATTGTTTTAACTAGCCCATGGCTCCTCTCCATATCTATGTCTGGAATAACCCTTTGAGTCTTTTGTGACCCATTGAGGGAATATCAGTTGAGATAGTTAATCTCTTTTCAAACTCAAAATTCGATGGTGAAGGACATGTCTTTGCATTTACGCATCTGTGACGCATCTCAATCAGTTTAACACCATGCGGAAAAATTCTTAATATTGTTCGGGACACTAAATTTTTGGATTATTTATCCTCATATTTGAAGGACAGATTAAATCTTTGTTTAGGACATTACCAGAGAAATCGATACATAGTTGGAAACAATTCATGCAAATATTTATAGTTTCTCATGTCGATTATGTTTATGATGAAATATTTAATGAACTTGAAGAAATCAGTAGGCTTAGAAACAAGTCCTTGGATCATTTAATTCAAAGAGTCATGTATATTTATTGTAGATTCCATGAAAGAGACAAACCCTAAGACCAATAAATCTTTTACTGTTTTTCATACCTCGTCTCTATTTTTGACGGGTATGATCTGAATAATCTAATTGTCTCTCATTCACAAAGTTCATATCTGCACGATGAACATTCAACTACCTCTTATCCCAAAGAAATAAGTTCAAACCTACAGACCATTCAATCCTATCCTCAGACACCTGATACTCTGTAATATGATTTCGAAGAAATATCTAAGGAAACGATTTCAATGGATGATGTCAAATCCATATCGAATGAAGAATCAATTCACCAGGTTCCTATAGATTTTAATGATAATTTATCATTGGGAAAAGTAACTAATATATCCTTCACATAAATCTTTATCTGGCAATGAATGATGGGGGGTACATGATCTCTAATCAACACTCTATCACAACTATGGGGGAATCTTTACCAGAAATTTTAAACCCCTTAAACCCATTGTATGAACAATCTAGTGTCTTCCCTTTAGAGAATCATGAGCATACTTTGGTCTATAACAAACCTCTCATTGAAGAAATCTCGTCATTTTCAGAATATGAATATCTTCACTCTCTTTTTATGAATTTATTTGATGATAATCAACTGCATTATCACCCACTAGTTTATCATGCAGTGCAGTATTTGCATTACTCATTCAATGATAAAATATTGAAAGATAAAAAAGAACAACAATATTTCCAAGCCTTGATTGATCAAAGACTCATTCTTAATGATAGTCCATATGGGATACACATTGTTAAATGTCCTCCACAATTTGAATTTCTAGAACATGTTAAATTGAATTCTGTTCACAATAACGTTGTTTTTGATGACTATTTTTTTGTTCCATAATTGAATGTGATCGTCTATGCATCATCCAATGATCCTACACAATCTGAATTTTTGACCTTGATTCATAGATGTTAACAACTGGAAATATAAGGCATGCAAAAAATAAAAGGTTTTCAGGTCTTCATGAATAAATTTTGTTGAATGTACAACTCATCACCATGCAAGGCCTAAGAAACATTGAGTTGATCCAAGAAACATTGCCCCCTAAATCCACTCCAGAATCACATATCCATCTTCAGGGGTAGATGCATCACTCGTCCTTGGATTCTAGCTCAATACTCTAACACTCCTCACATGATTTTGAGGATGTTATATGAGAAGTCTTGGAGTCATCTTTTGCTCAATATTTCCCTCAAAAAATAAAATATCATCTCTCCTTTGAACATGTGGGTTATGTAAAATGTGGCCTAGGAAGATTTTCCTGGATAATAAGACACTTTGGTTTCATTCGATGGTTATGTTAGGTTCTCATTATCTTGCCTTGACCTTTGGAATGAATCTTGCCTTGACCTTTGGAATGAATGACAACACCCATACTGAGACTCTCCCACAAGATACATTGCATGTGAATTTAGTACATGGGTCTCATCAGGTATGTCACTCACCTTTGGTTTCCTTCTGACAGTCCTAAGGTGATCACTCAAATTTTTTTAATGGAATTGAAGCTTGGTTGGAGGAATCCTATGTGTCTACATTTCCCATGCGTAATAACACTATAAAATCTCGCATGCTAGGTAGACATTTGATTGATTCGCTTAGCCTTTTTTTCAACCAGTGTAGAACATACTAGGACTAGGATTTGCATAGTTCTTTTACTTCCTTTTTTCTTGCAAAATTTAGATGTTTGCTTCCAATTTTGCTTGTGTAGCGTATATTTTGGCTTGTCTTGGTTTCTTGAATAAAATCCACCAACTATTATTAGTTTAGTTTTCATATCATGATGGCTTACTTTAGTATTACTTTCTTTTTGCATGAAATATTTCGTATTTTCATTTGTTCCTTTCATTTTGTTGTTTAAATGAAAGATTGGATTAACTTTGGTTTTCATTCATCTTCATGAGGAAACCATGCGCAAAATCCTTTGAGAAAGTTCAACTGAAAGATTCATCCACTCTAGTGGCATTCACTCTAACATTGACAACTGGACAACTTATGACCCTGATCTGCTAAAAAATCATACGATGTAGAATACTTTGCATTCCGGGGAAGGTGGAAAATTGGTTGGAGGAATCCTTGCTGAAATATTTCCACTGAACAAACTAGAGTTCCTTTGATGATTGCATTGGAGAAATGTCACTAAGGCCTTGGAAAGGAATCATATAATATGTTCATGGATTTACTATTCATAATCCACAATGGTTGTGTGTTGGGTTTGTTTTGTCACTTGGGTGAGAAAAAATAGGTCCTTTAACTATCTAGTTAGGCTATCAAGACAACACATCAGTTTGTTAGTTGATTAGTGGCTCAACTAAATAGAAAACACGAAGTTAATAACAAGGAAACAAAACCAAATTAAGCATGTAACAAATAAAATAGATGCAAGAAAGGGACACAAGGAACACCTACTGAATGAGACTGATCTTCGAATTGATAACACCTTGGAGAAATATGGGAACTTATGAGTCCCGTCTTCCTCCTTGGGAAGGCTCTTGAGTCCCAAAATGCAATTTTTTTTTCTGTTCTAATAATGGCTAAAAATGAAAATACAATGGTGAAGAATTGATGGTTGAACTTCTCAAGAGGAGAGAGGCACAACCCTTGCTATGAATGCTCAAACAGTTATAGGAGAAAGATGGCTTCTCAAAGATAAATTGAACAACATAACAATACTCAAATTGCTTCTTCTTTTTTGCATACAATGGCCCTTTATTTATATGACGATGGAAATATTTTTCCCAACTAGTTTCAAATGTGAATGGGAGGCCCTTGGAGGTACCTCCCATCCTTTTCAGTGATCCCAAGGTGAAATTTGGGGGCGATTTTGGGTATGGGGGAGATCCACTCCATCCCAAAAGTGGTTGAGGCCCGACCAAAATCATCAATGCACCATTTCTGTATCCATGTGGGTTTTCTATCTATTAGTCGTCCAGTCCACACAATGTGCACATTGTATGCATTTTAGACAATGCAAATGTGCACGCACTGAAAGTGTTGAATACACACAGCCTTTCAGAACCATTTTTTCTTAGTTTTGTGTTTATCTTTCCAAACTAAGGGTAATCCTTCCATAATTACTGAAAGTATGTTGTGCTTGTGCTTACTGTTTCTTCATCCATTGTCTATGTTTGTGGTGAGCAATTTTTCGGTAATAACAAATGCCCCTTTATGTGTGAGGTTAGGAACATACATATAGCCAAAATACATCATTGTTTCTTTTGTTGATAACGTCATTGTGTATAAATGTGAGAGAAATTTGTAGTGAGGGACGATGAAAGCAATCCATGGGAGAGAGAGGGGACAAAAGTATCTATATCTGGTATAATTTTTTTTACAAACAACGTGGGCTTGCCCCATGCTCGTGTCATGAAACAATAAAAGGGAGAATAGTAACTGAAACTGCTTGCGAAGTATGGATCTCTTGAGCCCTCGGGGGCATTAAAAAAATATATATGATGATTATGATGATAGAACTAGCTCTAAATCGAATGGTGGATGACTTAGAGTCATTGATGGCCTAAAAAATTCAAAGGTCTTTGATTGCTACTGAAAAATGCAACGGTCACAAAGGAAGATCCACTGTAACATGAAACTGTGTTGGAGTCGAATGTCATGAGGATCAATGACATCAGAGAGCAATGAGGCCTCTCTTTGTGTCGTCTGAGTCTACTCATTTTCAATGGAATGAGAGCCAAGATACTGCCACCTTTCTGGGAATTTGTTGACGTTGACATGAAATGTGATGCGACGACAAGAAGCAAAGGGATTATTGATATCCGGTTGATCAAAATGGTGTCAGAAACTGTACTAGTGAAGGTGCATGGGATGATAATAATGAATGATATATGGAATATAAGGAATTCAATAACTTCCCTTGGTTGGGGGGTGATGATGGGTGGCAACAACCGTAAAACATGATCTGGTATCAAAGAGATGACCAGATATGGGCTAAAACTCTGTTGACTGGGGGAAACGACAAGGAGATGTAACGTAGGTTAAAATATAGTGATGTGGTACATGGGTGTATGCAATGGTCATAATTTTGGCCAAGGTACAAATATCTTGCAGAGGTAACAAAGAAAGTAAAAATTCCCCAACCAAGGGAGACATGGGTTGTTGTGTGCCAAGAAAAAATGTCATCAGTTGCAACAACCAAAATCTATTGTACTTGCTGAAATTGAAAGATGCTTTATACAATTAATGAATGAACAAATAATGGGGTTGAAAGTACATGTATATAAATGAGTGCTCCAGTGATGTATGGCTTGGATGACATAGGGCACAAGTAGAGATTAGTGGAGGGTGGGGGGCTCATTGGTTAGTTTCTATACCAGGCAGATGAATGGAGGATGAAATTGAGGATGGGAAATTGATGTTGGGTGATCTGGAGGGTTAATGATAATGAAAAGGTGAATTTAATGTAACCAAAAGCATAATGTGGGAGCCCATAATGGGGTGGTTAGCATGATGATGAGGAAGAAGTATGATATTCTCTCTCTGGGGTGTACCACTACCAGGACTCCCGAGCCTAATGGATAGAACAACATGAGTGTCAATATGCCAAGGGGTAAATAGATGTGGGAAATCTCATGGAGGTGAGAGTGCTACCGGATGACGGTACTTGAATGCAATGGAGGTGTTGGTACCATAGAGCTAGGTGTGGGGATCCTGAGGATAAATGTCAGGGGGTATGATTGGAGAATGCAATTGTGAACAAAGGGTTGAATTTTATGCCAGTTTGGAATATATACTTGGAGAAGCCAAGGGAATCCATAACTGAAGGCTTGAAGGGGGCCACTGATGAGGACCTTCACATTCAAACCAAATACCCAACGTGAAACATATATGAAAATAAAACATATATAACAACAATTGCTTGATAAAAAAATGTGGGAAGGTGATGTGTGCATGTTCCTAGGGTTCCAAAAGGGGTCCCTAGGGATCTAGAATGAAATGTGTATCCAAGAGTACTGTTGTGAAGGTGAGGGAGTCTGGATCCCGTAGGTGCAAACAATGTGAGAAACGAAGCTTGACTTCTCTAGAACAAATGTGAGGAAGTTTTGGGAAAATGGCGTATATAAGGGCATTAGGTCCACATAACTACCTGATTTGTACTTGTGACTGTGGAGATTTGTGAGTTAGGATATTGGACGTTGGTGATCCGTGTGAGAGCATGCAAGCTCAGATTTAGGCCGTGAGAGAGCTAGGTAAGCCTTTGA
>SNQJ01S0045441.1:7180-25480 GCA_010110895.2 Picea sitchensis
ATTTCAAGTTAGGGTTGTTGACTAATCCAAAACTAGTCATGTGAGACTAAAGAAAAGTTTGATGAAAATGATAGTCTCTTGTTGTTAAAGTTAAGGAAGGTTTGTAGGTATGTGATCATATACACCAGGTATATTACAAAGTTACAAATCATATTTGGATGATGAAATTGATGAGGGCATTTGTTTGAGGTACATGTCGGGTACATGGTTGAGACAAGTAGTTGAGGAGTTGGCACATACATGAGGTGTATAGTTGATGATGTTGGTACATATTGATGAGTCATAGTTGATGAGTAGTTGATACATGATAGGTATATACTTGGTACATGGTTGGAGGCACTTGTTAGTAGTATTGTTGACACATGGTTTATGGATGATGTAGCATACTTGTATTATTATGAGTTGTTGGTGATGATTATGAGTTGTTGTGTTATGCTTGGTTTATGCACATCTTTTAGAGTTGTGTTGGTGATTGATATTGGTGAGTAGATCTAATTTGGTTGATAAGATTGATGATACAGGTTGTTGTGACAGTTTATTTGTACAGGTTTGGTGCATGGTTGATGCACTTGTTCATGGTACAGGTAGGTATAGGTTGGTGCATGGTTGATGAACTTGTTTATGGTATAGGTTGATTACAAGTTGTTTGGTATAGGTTGGTTCATGGTTGATGCACTTGTTTATGGTACAAGTTTATTACATGTTGAAGTACAGGTTGATGCATGGTAGATGCATGGTTTAGGGTATTGGTACAGGTTATTTGGTGCAGGTTGATTGGTACAGGTTTACGTTAGTATATTTCACAGTGATAGTGTGACAGTGGTTCCATCATTCTACTTATACTTCAAGGTGGTTGGACGGGGCAAGGATAGGTGGTTGTAACCACCTTCTAGTTGTAGCCGGAGAACATAGAGGGTTGTAGCCTCCTTTTGGTTGTAGCTAGAGAATTGGGGAGTTGGAGCTTCCCTCAAGTTGTAGCCTATGAAACTAGGAGGTTGGAGCTTCCTTCCAGTTGCAGCTGGAAAACAAAGGAAGTTGGTGCTTCCAATGAATGTAATTCTTAAAGACATATAAGAAAAAACATTTCGTTCTTTTCTCCCACTTTGGGTTTCCACGTAAAACATTGTTGTACGGTGTATGTGTATGATTGTTCATTTGTTCATTGCTTATTTACTCTGTAGTTATTGGATTATAATGATGCATTGATATAACACTTGGATTATATGGTTAAAAGGGATTAAATTTCTCTATTACTGATTCACCCCTCCTCTTAGTAATCCAACAAGACTGGACTACAATAGAGCCTCATCTCTTCTCCTCCTCGATCCTCTCTTAGAACTCTCCTTCCTAATCTAGAGAAAAATATCATTATAACGATCCTCGTAATTCATTATCAATACATTGATTCATACAAAAACATGGCTTCTTGAACCTCCCTCACCTAATTACATTAAATTTAATTTAATTTACAACTGATCCAGATTGGATATGTATTCATTTAATATATACAAT
This sequence comes from Picea sitchensis, assembly GCA_010110895.2. Taxonomy (NCBI): domain Eukaryota; kingdom Viridiplantae; phylum Streptophyta; class Pinopsida; order Pinales; family Pinaceae; genus Picea; species Picea sitchensis. The sequence goes on from SNQJ01S0045441.1 coordinate 8,693, forward strand.
CTATTATTCCATTAAAGGCGATTACATGCAGCCTTGTAAAAATACAATGGCTCTCTCTTCCTCGAGATTTACAATATTAATTACATTAATTTGATATTTTACAACAAAATGAGAAGGCTAGTGCCCTTTCTTCTCGAGATCTGCTCCATCCTTATGCACTACTGCGTTGGCTGCTGATGTGGTTGCTGAGTAGGAGTGATGATACTACATCACACAACCACCATAAGCCATTAGCATGGAAGCAGTGAAATGGATGCAATAAATTATTAGGTTGAAATCCATGTTAATATACTACCTCTGTTAACACACCTTGCTTCTGAAATCTTAGAGAATTATTGGATTTGAGCTCCATCATAACCATGTCTCAAGCATGTACAAGTTTGGGTATATCCTCTATAAATATTCCAAAAATAAACTCAATGATTGATATTCTCTATCTAATATAGAATTCCAAGAGGGCCTTTAGGTTCAACCTCTACCTCCACTCACAATGTGCTTGGACACAAAGAAAGAGATCTTGTTATCACCACAAAATTTGAGCTCCTCTAGCCAACAAAACATCTGTGCTACATAAAAAAGCATGGGTTCCCTCACACCATCAACAAACTAAATAAAAAGAGGCTTGAGGATGCCATTTTTCCCTTCAACTATCAAAGTTCATGCATAAACCAAACAAAAAATCGGGATAATGAGGAAAATTGAGGTTGATCAAAAGATAAGTTCTCATCACTATCATTCAATGAATATCAACAATCTTCAATTGGGCACAAGAATTCATACACGAGGGTACACATGTTGAAATTGACTGTCCCTTGTACTCCATGTAAAATTGGATTATTTTCCAACATATTCTTGCAATAACAAATCACGAGGAAGCTTCATAATTAAACCATCATATTTAACCAGATTCCTGGCCAATTTATATAGTTCATTCATGCAATGAGAACAAGGGTCACCACATTAGTTTTGTATGCATTAGGATAATTTTCCAATCATATCATTTTGTCACCAAGCCTCAACACCATGCATACATTAGGCACTTAGTGTGTTAGTGTTAGGATATGACATACTGCAATTTGTCTTTTCAAACATACTAACTATTTGTTTTGTAGGTACATAAACTAAAATGAAAGCACAGAACAAGTGCCATGACCATGATGACAACCATAACCATAGAGATCATGTATTAAATAACAAATGGTTAGAATAAAATTATAAGAATCAATTAATATTTCATTAACAAATGCTAATCCATATTTATTTTCAAGTACATTTGAAGCCAAAATATTTACACAACCACATCATATATCAACATCATAGAAATATGTTACAAACATAAATATATCATCACATCAATGATATCCCTCACATTTGATGCAGAAATGGATAGTAGCAATCATGATACCAAATTAGGTAATATAGACCATGTTGCCATAGTAAACACGTCAAAATCCTTATTACTTAGTCCATGCTAGTTGGTGGGCCAATTATTAGTCGATCTAGGGAAACTGTTAGCGAGATTCAAGGAATGAGGGGATTGTTGCATAAGATTGGTTTAAGGCTTAGGAATAGATTACAATAATTTGCAATAAAATATATGTTAACTAAAAAATGAGTCAACAATAGTTATGGTTAGGTTATTTGGTCAAATATCATGGTGACTACTTGGAAGGTAACATCACTATCCCACCAGGGATAGAAACTACGAAAAGGTATTTCATACAAATAATGCATTTTAATCATATAAATTCTTATTAACTCCATACCCACAGATATCCTCAGGTCATAGTTAAAGGTATTTAGCAAGATATCCCATTTCCCAAGAGTACATTTTCCTCAATAGAAAATAGTTAACCATTCAAGTTTCTCTTGACATTTGACAAATTCTAGTGTAGGTCTCAAGAGCCAAATATATCAAGAATACTCCAACAACCTACAATGTTATTAGTAATCATGTGCCTATAATAGCTTTTGAGTTGCTCCACACAATTGACAAACGTTAGTGTGAGTCCAAAATTGGGCAATACACTATCATCCAACATAAACCTCTTAACTCATTTAAATAAATATTATCATGAAACCAAATATCAAAATTCCAATATCATAATGTAATCAATGATCGACATATCTTAACCATAATTGAACAAAATTAAATGAATGGAAAACCAAAATTTGTGACACATCTTAATCATAAGTGAACACAAAAATGTATGGCATATCATAATCATTAGTGAATAAATAATTAAATGAGCTTCAAGGTTTAATCCTAGGCATGGTGCCACAATCCCAAGAAATTCACACAATCTGGACTACTATGCTAGGGAGGGATGTTACATGTTCCTCCCCATAAAATCAATACTATCCTTGGTGTTTAATTTTCAAATCAAATATACATATACTAAACATTCAACAATTTGATACTTCAAGTAACATTCTTTAACATTATTCAAAACTCCCCCCTTCTTCAAAAATCCATCCAAATAAGAAATTGCATATACAAATATAACTACTCAACCATTTTCCAATTGAATGATACCAACACCATATAGAGTGCTACATAACTACTCAACCATTTTCCAGTTAAATGATACCAACACCATATAGAATGCTATCAAATTGGATGTTAAAATCTAGTCTTAAGAGCTCAATATAGACTGCACTTGATTTGTGTGGTTAAAATGTACTTATGGGCGAGTGCAAGAATTTTGTGGCCAAAAAAGTGTTAAGGGAATGAGTAATAATGTGCACTCGGAGGAATGCATGTGTGTTCTTAGGAATGCTTACATGTTCCTATACCTATAGGTTTGGATGTGGCCAAACCTCCATGTGGATTTCCACATAGGTTTATTGGAAAATGCACATGCTCTTAAGAATGTGTGTGTGGTCTTAAGAACACATGGATGGTCCTAAGAACACACACATGTTCTTACTAATAAAATTATTTAAATGTCCTGAGCGCGATTTGTGGAGAAAGAGAGGAGGAAGAAAGGGAGGAGGGGGCCACCGTGTCCAGGTATGTTACATTTTTATCAATTTTAATCCAATTTAGTAATTCCAATTTAGTATTTTGCCCCCAATAATATAAATTAAAAAAAAAATACTAATTTTTATTTTAAATAAAAAATAAACCTAATTTACATGCCATGAATTTTAAATTGCAACATTTATAATACAATGGAACCCCAAGACAATTTAAACTGCTCAGAATAAAAACAAGAAGATCAAAACCCCAACCCACCACCACCACACAATGTAAAAAATAAAATTGACGAGGGGTTGGTTATATTACAAACCCTTGAGGAACAATTAAGGGATACTAGAGAGCCTAATAGAGTTTCCTTGTCCACTTCTTTGGACATCATTGTGCAGTCCATTGAAAGTGGCCAAGGGAAATTGACCTCTATTTATGATTATAGGGCACAAATATATGAGTATTATATCACTAGTTTGGACAAAAACCAAGTCAAAGAACTGGACATTTCAAAACAATAAATATTGTATATTTTTAGGGATCCTAGAAATGGACAAAAACTACCATTGACCAAGAAACACATCTCCATCGATTGGTTCATCCATCCCCATATTAGTCAAATCTACATGGATAGGTGGTATATGGTTTCTGATAAACTTCCCTCCAATAATAGGGAGATGCGCTTATATTTTATGAGGAAATTATGGGTTGAGATTATTATGGGTAAGCATGTCAACTACTTTGACATCAGTAACTTCCATGGGGTGGGTCGAGGGTCCAGATAGGATCAAGAGCATGCTAGGTGTGACCCCATTTTAGGTCGTTGCCCCCCTAGGTCAAGGCCTGACCCCTCTACCCAACATCCTCATTTTGTAGAGAACTTGCAACAGGTACATTTATCAATCCCATCATTGAATCATAGCCTAGAGAAACATAGTATCTTTGTTGCACTATATCAGTAGGAGGTGTCTGCCAGTGACATTGATAGAGGAATTGAAGGATCAACATGCACATGAGAGTATAGTGAGGAGACGAAACATGGACATAGTAGTAGTCCATTTGAACCTCACAAATGATCGAGTTGTGGGTAGACATGCAATGGGCCTATAAATCCTAGTGGACAACATAGCTTCATGGAGGAGGTTAGTATCTTACCCCTCTTTGTGTTCTTCATCATTATATATTTATTTTGCATTTTGTGTATTTATATAGATATTTGATTGTATGTTGTTTTGCATTTGTTGTGTCCCAACAATAGACCCTCTACGCCTATGTGTAATACCCCAAGTTCGAGCCCCTATTGAATTATAATGATGTTTATAGGCTGTTGAGCCAAGTATTTATAATCTAGGAGGATTATGTGTTTATTAGGTCAAAGATCCTAGATGCTAAGGCCAAAGAGCCTATTTTTGTATATGTAATTATGTAGATTATTAATAAAATACATCATTACATGTAGACCAACCATGAAGAAAGAGTTATCGGGGACTAAGCTCCACTAGGTAGGGAAAGGGATGGGGCTGAGAGGATAGGAAAGAGGGGATAATATTGAGTGCTTAACCCAAGGGATTATTATAATGTATTTCCTAAAAATACTAAAGTTGGGAAATAAAACCAGTTATCCTAAGTTCCTTTGGGGAGAGGAACAAACTCCAATTGGAGAGGAACGAGCTCCTGGAAGAGCCAAGTGTCACCTAGGATGCATGTAGATTTATGTGGGAACTTCCACCATTGTGGGGGTTCAATCTCACCATGCGAGTTCTCACAATTCTACAATGGGATGATTCTCACCATTCTCACTCTCACCATTATAACCAGTCTGACCATCTTTCCTCATGATTTTGTTCTCACAATTCTTGCCATCCCTTGTCTCATTCATGTACGCACTGAAAATGCATGTAGTGAGATCCATTTCTGCCATTGTTGAACCTTTTCCATTGTGAACCTCTGTAATTCCTGAGCCATCCCTTTCCTTATCCGTTTTTGCATACTGTGGTTTGAAGAGGCAGGTTGTCAGGACCATGGTTAAAGAAGCAGGTTATTAGGCCTGTGAGAAACTCTCTAAAGGTGAGAGAGTTTGTTGGGGAAGTGATTTCTCCTAAAGGGATTCTAGTAGGAACTACAGAGCTTTGACAAATCTGGATCCGACCTGTTGTTGAAGACCTGGAAGGGAAGTGGAGAAGTCAATGGACTGTGGAATAGTGAAGGTGCATATTCCCGAGGTGGGACAGGAACGTGAGGAATGAGATTCTATGAGTAGAGGGCGTAAGTAGGCTCCTTGGAGAGAATCCTTCCTATTGCATTGTGCATATTTCCATAGCCTCGGCCTGGACTAGGATTCCTTTTCCCTCGGTGGAGTTTAGTCCTAGATCGAAGGTGACCCACTGTTGATAGATTGGAGTAGTGTGGTCTAAGGATGGGAGGTTCCTGGAAGGTCTACACGCAATTCATGGTCTTCTCATAAAAATATAAGTACCAAATATATGTTAATTGTACATGCTATGTTTAAATATTGTGTTTAGGTACATGTCTGAATGTTATCATAATTTTCTGTATATATTGCATGCATGTGTTTATTGTCGCTTCCGCATGAGTATGTTTATGAGAAGAATTTTTATGTATGTTTAAATTTCATTATATATATGTGTGTGTCTGTGTGTGTGTTTGTGTGTGTGTGTGTTTGTGTGTGTGTGTGTGTGTGTATCAGAGCATGATAGTTTCAAGTAGCATGATCGACCCGCATGGTTGGGTGTTTTATGACCGATTTTCAGAACAGTTTGGTTTTGAGTTAGTAGTGTGTCCCCGACAAGGGTGGTCGAGGGATGTTATGCTATGGATGCATCAGTTCCTAGCCCCACCACTAATGCAATAGTACATGTATCATGTTCATTGGGTGCACCATACACATAGGTTTGTATCACATTTGATAGATTCAACAAAGTCATTTCTTTATTTTATGACATCCTAATTTTTTTTATATGTTCTTGTGTTTCTACAAGATTTGGCACTAGGCGATGTCGGGGATTTTCCATCTGGGATGGACAAGTCACCAACATCACAATATCATGTGTAAAGTTTAATATCATATAATTCTCAATTTTTTTGTGTTCATGTTTCTGAATTTTACTATTTGGTACGAATAGTTCATTTTTATTCATATGTATGTAGGCTATCGATATATTTGCTAGGTATAGTAGTATTACACCCCTTGGGCATATGTGTGTTTCTTTTGTGTTGAATTTATATAGGCCTAGGGTGTTGGAATCACTTGTACAACCTATGAGGGTCCATCACAACCCACTTGTCTGCCACCATCCCCACCACCACTTTCAGCCTCATTGATAGAGATTGCCATAGTAGAGTTTGTACAACCTAGTGCTCCATTTGCCAGTGAATTTTCATCAATGCCTGAGATATTCACAGTGAGATAATGAATTGATGATAATTTGTTTTGTTTCATAAATTTGTTTTTACGCATATTTGTTTAATTTTCTTGACTTGATCCTTGTTGTTGATGCAGGGTGGAATTGCAGAGATATTGGGGTCACAAAGGAGGTTAACACACTCATGATTGACATTTTCATATGTAGTGAGTTGTCTTAGGTTAAATTATAAAGTATCAATTGTTATGTCTAGTAATTCATTGATGAAAAAAACTTATAACATTGTTTATTCTTTGTGTAGTCTCTAGAGTGTCAAAGCATGCCTAGGCCTAGAATCTCTCAAAGTTCATTCTCAAGCAAAAGAAGAAAGATAGACTTTTAGGATTCTCTTAAGGGTGGTAAGGGTGGAAATGGTCAATGATTGTGTACCATCCCCAACCACCCAAGATGGGGCATGCTACTAAAATATGCTATGTCCAAGCTCTGATACCAATTTTTAGCATTCCCAGCCATCCCAGGGCCAGGCCATGCCACCTTACAGAAAGACTCCCTTTCATTTGCAAAAAATACCATACTTAATAAATTAAAAACAAAAATCTACTCTCTATTAACATACAGAAAATTATGAGGAAACGTACAGTAAATAAATACACGTGTAACATACAACATGTAATTAAGAGTACATATCCATTTAATAAGTCCACCAACATCATGCATACATTCCATGAACCTCCCATCCTTAGAACACATAGCTCAAAGATATCAGTAGTGGGTCACCCCCGAAATGGCACTAAACTCCACCCAGGGTAAAGGGAATCCTAGGCTAGGTTGAGATTACAAACTCTCTAGGAAGGATTATGTTCCCAGGAGTCCACCCACATCCACAGCTTATAGTCCCTCATTCCCCACATGCATGTCCCACTCAAGGGATTGTTCCCCTTCTCTGCTCGGTAGTCCTTCAGCTACACTACTCCCATTCTAGAGCTTCAGAAATAGGTCGGACATGAAGTCTCAAAGCACTACAATTGTCATGAGGATCCCTCTGGGAAAATCACTTCTCCAACAACCTATCTAACCTGGAGATATTTTCTCACATACCTGAAAACTTGCTTCTTCATTCGAACTCCCAGGTTGATCCAATCAGGGTAATACTGTTGGAGAAATTTATATTTTCAGCACACTAGTTTACTGGGAGTAACACTAGTTCAGTGGGAGTTAACCGACTAGTTCTATTTTAGAATTTCTAATCTTAGACCATCACTATTATGCATGTATTCCTAATTGTAGGATGTCATTTCCTATATGAGTGAATATCACTCACTCATTGATAAGATAATAATATACATTGATTCTCATTCTTCATTGTGTATCTCTCTTCCTTTTCTTGATAATATTTGTTTGTGTATGATTTATCTAGATCTCTTGTGCAGGTTTCCATGAAACACTGACATGGTATCAAAGATATGCTTCTTGGAGCAAGCCAGACAAACCAAAGAATAAGGAAAATTAGAGTTTCGACGAGCTAAATTTGTGGTCATACCTTCAAAATTTATTTCTCCAAAAGTATGAATGTTTTGAGGAAACGACCCACGTCAGAAGTAAATCAACCCATTATGCAAGTGGTTTTTCAACCGTTTGGCCAGATTCCTCATTGTTTTCTCATAAAGTAAGCTGCAATATAGCCTCGTAAAACTGATATGAATCCGTGTTCATACATTTCTACACACTGCTCCCAAAATATTAATTTTTTGAGGAAACGACCTACGAGAGAAGTAAATCGACCCATTATGAAAGTGGCTTTTGAATCGTTTGGAGAGATTCCTCACCATTGTCTCAAAAAGTAAGTCAGAAGATCATCTCTTGAAACTGATACAAATTTTCACTTAAAGTGCCATTTTCGTCGTGATTTCTTAATTTTTCACTTGCAGATTGAGAGTAAATTTTTAGGAGTGCTTAGAAATAGTGGGAGAGATGGATAGGAAAATTTTTATATAGTAAAACTTGGTGGTAATACTCACACCATACTATTATTTTGATTGGAATCCCAAGGTAGAATTCAACTCAAAAGGAAAAAACCGTATAATTTGATGATGGCGACAGATATAGAACCTACATCAGCGATTGAGAAGATGATATGGGCGAACCATAAGGATGAGGCCACATGAATACTTCTTGAGTTAATATCCATTGATATATGGTTTCATGTTGCCACATGAAATACTCCAAACAATATTTGGACCAGCTTGGAAGGACTCTTTGGAAAGTAGGATGAGATGCGAGGTCATATGCTTGAGGTAGAGTTGAATACCTTAGACCCTAGAAGTTTTGATAATATACAAGATTTTTTACTAAATTTAAATATTTTCTATTGAGCTTGGGTGAATGTGGTATTGATAAGTCTATACAAGAGAAAAAACTTATTCTAACAATCTTGGCCAAGCTAGGACCAGAATACACTGTATATGTTTCCAATTTCCATTCTGGCAGAAGTCTTTTTGGAACAAATTGGAAAATGCCTACGTTGGATCGGTTCATTGAGTTACTTACACAAGAGTAGACAAAACTCATATAGATGGGCCTCATGAAATATCCCAAAGCACATGCACTCACCATGCATGATGGAAAAGGGTCATCCAAACAAAATGAGAAGGAGGGATATTCCAAACCCTTTAATGATTCTTCAAGTACCAAAGAATCTTCATATTCCAAGAAGAAGAAGAAGGGAAAGGAGTGCACTTACTACAATAAAAAAAATCATGAAGAATCCACATGCATGAATAAACATATCAATCTTATGACACAGACACTTCAACAAAACAACCTTGGAAACTTCATTGTATAGGGAGTCAAGAAGCGGAAGGAAGAATATCCTGCTCCTAAGAAAGGTAATCATCATGCTTGGGTTGCAATTAATTCCTCATCTGATTCATGGATTATATATCCTGGTGCATCCCATCATATGGCAGTGAAAGTTGAAGTTTTATCTTCCCTGAGTCCCTGCTCAAGACCCCCTATTCTCATGGGGGATGATACTCCAATAGTAGTAGTAGGAGAAGGGAGAGTGGAACTCCACAATGGTAGCTTTGAGAATGTTCTACATGTTCCAAATATTTCTATGAATATTCTCTCAGTTTATCGAATCACTTAGAAAGGTAAAAAGGTTGAATTTACATCAGATTCAATTTTAGGAATTGACATGCATGAAAATTCCATCATTTCAATTGGTGAGGTGGATCACAAGTCAAAGTTGTATAAATTCACTAAGTTTTCTGATGATGACTCCTCTATTCTACTTACACATAAAGAGAGTACTTCACATGCACCTCCAGTGACATGCATATACTCTTGTTCTTCCATCAGTTTTAGACATTAGAGATGATTCCATACACTCACATTATGTACATGGAAATAAGCAGGTAGTAAAACCAGATAAGAAGTCAACGTTGAAGCTTAAACAGATGTGCAAGAAGGCACAGTTCACACTTCAGGCAACATGAAACCTTGCATAGAATCCATTGGATTCAAGGAGGAATTGATCTCAACATAAGGAGCTTTCTCATGTATTTTCATCTTTAGAACTTGCGATGCCCATACGTTGCCATATGGTTCAATATACTAATCAACATAACTACAATAGGGTTTTGGGAAATCCATTATGGAAAGCAGCCACACAGAAGGAGTATGACTCACTCCTACATAACCAGACTTGGAATCTGGTTCCATTTCCACTAGAAAGGAATATTTCCAAGTGAAAATGGGTCCACAGGATCAAGAGGTACAAGGCTCGATAGGTTTCCAAAGGAATTCATCAGATCCATAAATATTTCTACATTTTCATGAAGACTTTCAGTGAGAAAAAGTTTCAGACTTTGTGGGATCGTCTTGCAGTGAAGAATACAATTACCTAGTAGTTGTCATTTTCTTCTTTTGATACATTATGTTTTGATGGGGGGTTTTGTTCCCACGTGGTTTTCCCTCTTTTCTCATTTTTATTCAATTTTCATTAGTTGCATTGTACATGAGTGCCTGAAATGGCCTATTAGTCAGGACTCATTTTTTACTCCATAGTGATGTTTAGGAGGGGTGTTGGAGAAATTTCTATTTTCGGCACATTAGTTCAGTGGGAGTAACACTAGTTTAGCGGGAGTTAACTGACTAGTTCTATTTTATACTTTCTAATCTTAGACCATCACTATTATGCATGTATTCCTAATTATAGGATGTTATTTCCTATATGAGTGAAGATCACTCACTCATTGGTAAGATAATAATATACATTGATTCACATTTTTCATTGTGTATCTCTCTTCCTTTTCTTGATAAGATTTGTTTGTGTATGCTTTAGTTAGATCTCCTGTGCAGGTTTCCATGAAACACTGACAAATAACACAAGCAAGATTGGGTATAGGATATGGTAATGACAACAAGCCACACCAACTTGGAGAAAAGCATTGGCATCAATAACGAAATGGCTAGTGTGTGATATGACTCAGGCATTGTGCAGTCATGGTATTCTTAATAGGATTAAGATGGGATAGCTTCACGCATTTTGCAAGTTTTAGAGCTTGCTGGATTCCATGGTGCGTGCTTTCCCAGCCTCAAAGGAAATAATGTCTCCCTCCATGCATGAGCCCCCCCTGCATGGGAAGAACACTCTCTTAATTTTTCATGTGTCTTGGTTGACACCTCGCTCTCCAGGAGTCTATCCCTCTCCACTTGGAAAGTTTTTCCCTTTCACAAAGGAACTTAGGATAAAAATAATTATCCTCCAACATGCCTTTTAGAATAATATTAAATTATTCCCTCTTTAGATAATCCTTTTGGCTTACCCTTTTACCCTAGCTTCTTAGCCCCTTCACTTCCCCTACCTAGTGGAGCATAGTCCCTTGTAACTCTTTCTTCATGGTCGGTCTACACGTAGTGATGTGATTTGTATTTTAATGATATGCATAATTACATATACAAAAATAGGCTCATTGACCCTGGTTAAAATTTTAGTTATATATCCCCTAAGGCTATTGATAAGTGTAAACTATAGCCACAAAAACCTAACAAGCCATGGTTGGTAGAGTTAGCCACTGGCACCAAAAGAAGGGTAGCAGAGGTCATACCAGCCTGCCAATTAATGTTGGGTGAATTCCCCACCCATGCAACCCTTAACATATTACCCCTAGGATCGTATGATCTATTGATTGGTATGGAATGGCTAGCCACCCATAAAGCCAGATTGGACTGTTACAATAAAACCTTTGAATGTGTAAGTAAAGAAGGGAAAAGGATAACCCTTCAAGGGATCCAAAAACCTGTCTCGGTGAGACAAATATCAACTCTACAAATGAGAAAGTATTTCTGAAAAGTATGTCCCCTATATGCAATACATGTGTTAAAAACTATTGAAGATGACAAACCAAGCATTGAAGACCACCCTACCCTGAGAAAATATAGAGATGTGTTTCTGGAAGAGGTGTTGGGTCTACCTCTGAGAAGAGACATAGACTTCTCGATAGAACTTGCACCGGGAGTGGTTCCAGTGTCTAGGACAAACTACCAGATCAGCACACCCGAGTTAGTTGAACTCAAATTTCAATTAAGAGAAATGATGGATAAGGGCTATATTTGACACAGCGTGTCTCCATGGGGAGCACCAGTCCTATTTGTGAAAAAGAAGGACGGTACCCTTAGACTGTGTATAGATTATAGACAACTCAATAAGGTAACCATAAAGAACAAGTACCCCTTGCCCAGGATCAATGACCTATTCGAACAATTAGGGGGTGTGTCTATTTTCTCAAAGATTGACTTGACGTCGGGATACCATCAAGTCTGAACTAAGGGTGAAGACATCCATAAATTTACCCTCCGGACGAGGTATGGTCACTACAAGTTTGTGGTAGTGCCATTTGGGTTAACCAATGCCCCTGCCACTTTCATGTGCTTCATGAACAATGTACTCAACAAATTCCTAGACAATTTTGTGTTGGTTTTTATTGACTATATATTAATTTACTCCAAGAATAGAGAAGAGCATGAAGAGCATATTAGGCTTGTGCTGCAAGTGCTAAGAGAATAGCATCTCTATGCCAAATTCAGCAAATGTGAATTCTTCCAAAAGAAAATACATTACTTAGGCCATGTTCTATTTGAAGAAGGAGTAGCAGTAGACCCTAAAAAAATCATATCTATCATGGAATGGCCTACCACAAAGGATGTTTCAGATATCAGATCCTTTATGGGATTAGTAGGTTACTATAGGATATTTATAAAAGGATTCTCCAAGATTGGGTGTCCAATCACTACCCTGCAGAAGAAGGGGACAAAATTCATGTGGACACAGAAATGTGAAGAAAGATTTCAGACCCTGAAACATCTACTAACCCATGCACCCATGTTGAAGATCATCGATCCCGAAGCTGACTTCCTCGTGTGCACAGATGCCTGTAAGGAAGGGCTCGGAGGAGTCCTTATGCAAGGAGTAAGTGTGATCTGCTATGAATCTCAAAAATTTAATGAGCATGAAGTCAACTATGTGACCCATGATCTAGAGCTGGTTGCCATAGTTCATGCCTTGGAAATGTGGAGGCATTACCTCCTCGAAAGAAAATTTGTACTTATGACAAACCACTGTGGATTGAGATATCCGTTTGACCAACTAAATCTCAACACTAAACAAGCTAGGTGGATGGCCCTCCTTAGCGCGTTTGATTTCGAAATCAAACACATTAAAGGAAAGGAAAATAGGGTGGTTGATGCCCTTAGCAGAAGTATGAAAACAATTCACTTGGTAGCGATAAGCACCTGTAAGATGGATGGAAAGGAAAGAGTTAGAAATGCACAGGAAAAAGATCCCTTCGTCCAGACTGTGACCTTGTACCTATAGCAAGAACCCACGGGGATAAATTATGGAGGCTACTAGATGATGGAAGGAGGCTTGCTCACTTACTGAAGCAGATTGTATATCCCAGATTGTGATGACTTGAAGAGGTTCATACTAGATGAGCTACATAAAATACCCTATACTGGTCATCCATGATACTAGAAGATGATCAGAGCCACCAGGAAACAATTCTATTGGCCTAGATTGAAGAAAGACATAGCTGGGTACCTAGCCAAATGCATAGAATGCCAATAGGTAAAATCAAAACACCGACACCCGGCAGGATTATTACAACCTCTACCAATCCCAGAATGGAAATGGGAAACCATCTCCATGGATTTCATCACTGTATTACCAACCTCGACCAAACAAAATGACTCCATCATGGTAGTGGTGGATAAATTGAGCAAGTCCGCTCACTTTATCCCCGTCAAGTCAACTTGCAAGGCAATAGAAATCACTCAGGTATTCATGAAAGAGATATTCAGACTGCATGGTATGCCGAAAGAGATCGTGTCTGACAGAGACATGAAATTTACTTCCAACTTTTGAGAGTCATTGATGGTTGGTTTAGAGACCAAGTTGTTGTTTAGCATCGCCTATCACCCTCAAACCGATGGATAGACATAAATAGTGAACCAAATACTAGAATACATGTTAAGAATGCATGTAATTCATCAACCCAAGAAGTGGGAAGACTACCTGCCACTGGTGGAATTCGCTTACAACAACGGCTACCAAGAATCCTTAAGGATGAGTCCATTTGAAGTCCTCTATTGTAGGTCGTGCAACACTCCTGTTAGTTGGAGTAATCGCGTAAACAAAATTTCTTTTGGACCTGACATGTTCAAAGAAATGGAACAAGAAGTGACTCAGATAAAACAAAACCTAAAGGTCGCTCAGAACGGACAGAAAATTTATGCTGACCAAAAGAGAACTCCAAGAGAGTTCAAGATGGGAGACCATGTATATCTCAGAGATAGGCTTAGGAAGAGTTCCCTGAAAATGGGAGCTTGTGCCAAGTTGGCACTTCGGTACTGTGGACCCTTTGAGGTTCTAGATAGAGTGGGACCTGTAGCCTATAGGATATCACTTCCTCAAACAGTAAAAGCACATAATGTTTTCCATGTTTCATTATTGAAGAAATATGTACATGATTCTAATCATATAATTCACTGATCTATGATCTAGGTGGAACTGGAGGGAGAATTCCTACCAGAACCTCAATGCATACTGGATAGAAAGGAAACCCCACTCTGGAGCTGAACCATTGCATAGGTCAAGGTACAATGGAGACATTTTGGCCCATATGAGGCTACATGGGAAATGGAGGATGCCATGAAACAGGCATATCTGATTTTGTTTACCTCGGTACAAACATGTCATTTTTATAGATAGAACATCGAGGACAATGTTCCTTTAAGGGGGAGGTAATTGTAACACACTGTTTCTCCCAGTCTGTAAAAATAACTATACTGGCCAATAACTATGGCAAACTCAAAGATGTGAATGTGTGATTTGAATGGACCTTTGTATAAAGGGTTGACTAATGTAAATAATGTTATGAATATGTGTTGCAGGACTGTTGGGAGGGGGAATGTGCTGAAAAAAAGACCACGATGGCTGAAGAAAGGTGGTGGAAAGCACCTGGAATGGTGGTGTTAACTTCCACCGAACCAAACCGTATCTGGTCTTCACTGCCTCGAATAACCAAGAGTGGCTTGGTGGCCCCAAAATGAATTACATGCCAAGATGGTAGGTGAAGAGGATCCTCATGAGATAATGAGGGATGGCGGTGAACCTGCCATCCGTAGAGGCCTTAGACCTGACCATCGTGTGGAAATTCATGCCACACGCAACCTCGTCGGAAGAGAAAAGGAAGGTAAAAGGTGTGGGAGGGGGACGGACATGAGGGAGAGATCGCAGGAAAGAGATTGGAAGAACTATGGAACAAAATACAGAGTGAGTGATAGCAGAGAAGAGGAGGGTAACCTTCATTCTTGATCACTGAAGAATCAAGACAGAGAGTCTCAAGCATTGTGGCCTAGCTTGGGGGTGGCTAGGGGTAAATCCATTCGAAGTCGTTGAGCCTATGGTTGGGTGGAAACAAGCACCCCTCTTAGTAGTTGCATCACCTGGTGTTTTTTGATAAGTGTTTATATCTTGTGTCTTGCATTGAATATCTTGGAATGTATGCTAATGGTTTGAACACTTATAAATGGTTTCTGTGTAAGAAATGTTTGCATGGTGTTTTGATTGTAAATGGTGAATTCATGCTTATGTTGGAATGACCACATTCAGTTTATATATATATATTTATGAATAAGTGCATTTTTTCAGGTCTGCTTTCGGGAAAGTTCCCTCACTCTATAAAGCTGGGGTAAGTGCCTAGAAAGGACTGCCTTCATAGTAAAAACCTTGAGCTTCCTCACTACCAGTCACAGAAGCTAATAGCTCAGACATTTTAACAGGACCTTCGAGTTGGGTCTTCAAACCTGGTGAAATTTACCCAAGGGCCTAAAGAAGGAATTAATGGCGTAGCTTTTAAAATCCTGCATGAGAGAGAATGGTATTCTTAGACTTCTATATTTCATAGTTTCAGCACCCGAGGTATCTAGGTGGGAGTCCTTTTGTACTCGCGAGTCAGAAGCCCCAACCTGCAAAATCCCAAAATGACAGCGTGTGGAGGAATTAAGGACCTTTCGGTGGTTCTGTACTCAGGATACCCTTCCTCTTGCTAAATGCACGAAGGAGATCCTTTCAGAGGATCTAAGGTCTATTTCAATCATTAAATTGGATGAAGGAAGGCATGCGTCAATGCCTCGACCCCTTTTTAACCTTCGTAAGTAGCGAAGAAATGGGGACCGTCGATTCCAAGACCCATGGGAGTACCTGGACCATCCAGCTGTAGAGTACACATGGTGGCCAGTAAGCATTTCATATTTTCAGCACACGGGGTACTTAAGTGCGAGTTCTCCTATACTTGCAAGACCCGAAATCTCGATTCATGAAAACCTGAAATTACGGCGTATGGATGAGTTAGGAATTTTTCAGTGTTTTGGAACCCGAAACACCCAAGTAAGTATTTCCTTGTACTCGCAAATCCCAAAACCCCGACTTGTGAAACCCTGAAATTAGTCAAGTGTATGATGAGCGGGTGTATCGGCTTTTCGACATTCAGGTAGTCGAGGAGTGTGAATCTTCAACCTCTTGTATCTTCGGTATTTCGGAACCTGGGGTACCTAAGTGCGGGCCCCATGAATTCGCCAGTCTTGAAACCCTGATTAGCGAAATCCTGATGGAGGAAACCCCGAAAGAAAGGAGCATGTTTAAATTTTTGATGACTTGGAGATTTTGGCTTTCGGGAAACCTAGGGGCGAGACCCCTTGTTTTCACATAACGTGAAATTCCAAAAGGAGGAATGCCAAAATCGCTTAGCATGGATAATATTGGGTATTTCAATATTTCGGTACCTGAGATACCTATTGGCAAGTTCTCTTGTACTCACCAGTCTCGAAAAATCGGTTTGCGAATTCCTGAAATAGACGAAGCGATGTGTG